>KE152099.1:411590-422764 GCA_000411095.1 Aethionema arabicum | reverse complement strand
TTTTTGATTTTAAAGTATATACTATGTCACGATATTATATTTTTTTGTTAAATTCTTAATTTGTATAGTTTAATAATTTAATTTTAATTTTTGTTATATTTATTTGTAATATGTGATTTAAAGTTGAGATTTTTTATATTAATTTATAATATTAATAGCAAACATAATTACTTAGTCTATCTAATATCCTCATTGAAAATAAATAAATAATAATTTTAAAATTAATATAATCAATTATAATATAATAGAGATTTTTTAAAATAAATAGTGGTCCCATATTTGTTTTCTAAAGATTAATTTTCAATTATTGTATTTTATTAAATATATTTTTCAATAGCATGATCATATCTAGATAATATTTTGAAATTTTGAAAAATAAATAAAAATATTTTTGTAAGATAATTAAGATTAACTATAAAAGATATAAATTTGAAAATTTAATATATACATATAGATAAATATAAAAAAAAATAAATATTAATATGTTTAAAGTCGATATAATCAATTGTAATATAGATAAATATACAATTTAAATAAATAACGGTCCAATATTTTATTTTCTAGAGATTAGTTTCCAGTGGCATGAATTACAAAATAAAGTTATCCTTAAAACCGCTTCTCAAATAATATATAGGGGATTATTCTTTTTATTTATAGTTGTTTAAGATTTTGTGAGTATTTAAAAATTTAAATTATATATGTTTTATAATTTGACATAAATGTCTTTTTTCTCAAATGAATTATATTTAATTCGTAGCTATAAAATTTTAATCTTTAGCAAAACAAAAAAAAATCTTCCGGGGAAAGTATTCTTTCATATAAAAAAAAATCCAAAATAATTTCTTTATGAAACGGAGAAATGTAAATTATTACATGGCAGTACCAGTACATAATAAACAATTCTTTTTTTTTTTAAAGTTAACCATAATAAACAATCCATACAAGTTTTACCTATTTGTTCACCATGACATGTTTTTAAAATTATTTTTTTTAATTATATACTTTCTCTCTTTTTTTCACTTGATAATGTACACACACATGTTATTATTAATTATTATTTTTTATACAATGTATCCTAACCACACCACAAATATCAATTAAAATAATAAATGTCAAAGAACATATCCAAATTTGTTACAACCAAATATTGTGCCCATCAAACACACACACACATATATATACATATATTCATAATATTTTTTTGGGTTAGATTATGTTACTCATAATATTGTGAAGGGGACAATTATTTTCTTTGAAGGTGCATGAATTGAATTTATTTAACAAATGATTGTATATCAATCATACAACACGAACCTAACATCATTACATAATATAATATATATATATATATATAATATATATATATATATATAATATATATATATTAATTCTTTTTTTTACTTGCATCTTTTTTTTTAACTATACGTGGATCCAAACAAATATAAAAAATAAATTAGGGAACAAAAATTATATATTCTCATATATTATCCCTTCCTACAAAAATGTATATTTTATTTCATAAGACATACAATAAATAAGAATAATAGCATTTTTTCAATTAATTTTTTTTGTTCTTGTTAAAATTTATTTAGAAAAAGAAACACGAGAAAACCCCAATTAAAGTCGTCATTCATTTATTGTTACTAATTACTTATCTCGTTATCAAATATATATTCTCATATATTGTACTCATACACAAAAAAAATCATGTTCACACCATTGGACTGTCGTCTTAGATAAACAAAGAATAACTTATGAAAGAGTTTTCTATATCATTAGAATCATAAAATATAATGCTTAACTTATACAATTATTCTTTGAATTAAGAAAAAAAATTTCTATATTTGGAATATTCCTTTAGTTAAACAAAGAATAACATTTATATTTACACGTTTTTTTAAAATACTAGTATATCTTTTTAATATAAAAAATCGATCTCGTCAAAAAATTGGTTAATGATCTACCAATTTAAATCATTACAAATAGATCATGAAAAGGGAATAACTCTATCCTTTTCAAAATGATTGATTTTTCAATATTGTTTTTTATTTAAAAAGATTAATTTCTTTTGATTTTTATTTAAATTTAAATCAATAGATGTTCGTATTGTATTTAAAAAAAAACTAGCTTAAGAATTATTATATTCTTAAAATTTTGTTTCAATTATAGAGATATTTAATGAGAGAAAATTTTTAATGTGAATTTAAAGTATAACATATTAAGAAACAACAAATATTTGTAAGCGTGACTAAAATATATAAACCATTCTTTTTTTCACCGAATAGAGTAATAAATAATAAAATTTCAAGAAAAACTAATTATTTGATAAATAATAAAGTATAAAGATGGGGGAAAAAAATAAACTATAAAGATAAAATTCAAAGTTTACAGCCACTATAAATAATCCCACTTCTCATCTTAAAAAAATACCATAAAAGGTCAAAATCTTTTACAATACAATAAACAAAACTAAAAAAAAAACATAATAAATACAAATCTATTTACCACCCCCAAAATTAAAACTATACACAATATATTTTTCTCTCCAAATTTATATATACAATACACAGATATATATACATATATATAAACAAATAAGAAAGAGTTATAAGACCGTTTTATTTGTTAGTTGGGATTATACGGCACTTGTGCCTGTGGGATCCACCTATTGCCACGTAGGAATTTGCCAGGTGTGAACTGTCTAGCGAGTCTATCAGAGATTCTTTGAATACCTTTCCACCTCACCCGACGGTTTTGACCCGACCCACGACCCGAATTACGAAACTCACTATAAAACAGAGTATCGAGTGCGAAGGTCTCGTTCCACTTTAGCCAGCCTTCGGGATCGATTACATCGTCGATCTCTGTGTTCATTATTATCGTCCTTGAAAACTGTTTCCATGGTCTTCCCAAAAATGCTCTATTTCTGTATATTTATTGAGACCACATTTAATTTACAATATAAGCTTTTTTTTAAACAATAATTAATGGTTACAAATTCACATATACTATGTACACTAATCTTTTTTTTTTGGTAACATCTATGTACACTAATCCATTCGTTACATAGAAAGTGTTTTAATTTTTTTGTGTGTTTTATAAAATATTAATGTTTCGGTTTGTTTATTTATTTATTTATTATGATTGGTTAATATACTCCTAGGTGTTTTTAGTCATTTTTTGGGTTTCAAATTATAAAAAATTATATTTTGCCAAAGTTATCTCTATTATAATTTTTAAATATTATAATCATTTTAATTGTTTTATTAACATGTGTACTTATTCAAAACATTTTGTATAAAAAAAACATAGAATGTATATAGTTTATGCAGCTACCATGAAAATATATTTAAAATAAGAAATGAATAATAGAGATATATATCGGATATTTTAACTTTATATTAATATGTGGGTGAAGTTTTTAAAAAAATCTTCAATTTTTATGTAATTAATTGATATTCAAATTTTGTTGTATAAATAAACATTTATTCATAGTTAAAATGATTAAATGTTTAAACTTTTCTATAAAATATCCTATTATATAATCTTATATTTGTTTGTTTCAATATTTAACAAAATATTAAAACTATTATTAAAATAATTTGTTAATATAGGTGTGTTAATATATTAATTCGAATGAAATATTTAGAAAAAAAATAAAAGTAAAGAAGTGTTATATTTACTTGGCTTTAACGGGACGAAACGTGTTATCACCAATAATACGACTTCGTTGAATAACAATACCAGTGGTTTCATGATGGTCTTTACGTCCCTGAGCTGTGACAATACACTGTTGATGATCTAGAGGACGACGAATAACGAAATCACAGTGTTGAAACACAGCTTTAGCATCACCAAACACGAAATCTATGGTGCCTGAGATACGACAATTCCGGTAAAATTGACGATGTGTGTGAACATAAAGTGTGTCTTGATAACCACTCATGTGACAGTTATAAAAGACACAGAAATCAGCTGAGACTCGAAGTGCTACGGCTTGGTGACGAGCTGCACCAGCTGTGTTCTCAAATCCTATGTCTTTTGCAATGAAATTATCACCGTTTACAGCTTCAAAACCATACACAAAACAAAACAAAAGAAAATCAATATTTTATTGTAATCAGGTTTAAAGAAAGGGATTATGGTATTTTAGACTACGGACTATTTTCGTTTGGTGAAAAAACTCTTTAACTATATCAAAATTGTTTGATTTTAAACGGATAACCGAGTTTTTTAAACTCTATTGGATTTTTAAAACCAAATTTTAAATTTAAACATAGAAAATTAAGAGAAATTATACAAAATGTTTCGATTCAAGAGTTTTTTGGTGACATGCCATGACGTGTGAGATTATACCAAAAATTAATATTTCTTTTGGATAGGTCATTTTTAAAAATTTCCTAAATTTAAATATAATATCAAAATTTCACCCGAAAATATGATCCAAATTTAGATTAATTATACTATAATTTTAAATTTAGATTTCAGATTTCGGTTTTAAAAAATCAGTTATTGAGGTTTAATGTTCAAAAACCCTGGTTTCAAAGTTCAGAAAGTTAAAGAAAACCCCATTTTAAAAAGTTGAGAAACTATACAAAATTTTGCAAATTTTCCCTAATATGTGAGGATGTACATCACATACCATTTCGATCTAAAGTTGACATTTTGGGAGAAAATGTTTGAATTAAGACATTTTTTTAAAATTTCTAAAAACTTTAGGCTCTAAAATATCGTAATTTCTTTTTCAAAAAATGTATAATTAAAATGAATATGATTTGGTGATGTAAATCTTACCAACTGTAGCTGTTTTGAAAGTACCAATATGATCTGGTAAAAAGGCGATGTCTCCTGTGATAATTGTTTTTGTTGGTCCATCACCAACAAACATAACGTTAGTCATTTTCTTAGTTACTTCAACTTTTTCCTTGTAAACACCTGCCTTTATATGAATCACGAATCTTCTTCTATTGTTCATAGGTACCATTGCTAGTGCTTGTGTTATCGTCTTCACTTTACCGTTTCTTGAAACAACCACATTGGCTCTAATCGTTTTGGGACGTGCAGCTAATAGCTTTCTTGAATGACTTGTCATCCAATGTGGTAACATACTTTGTCCAAATGTTTCTTTGTTTTCTTCCAAATTTCTCCCCATTTCTTGATTTCCTGAGGATTTCTCTACATTTGAGGGTTTGTTTGTAGATTGGCCCGTTGTTTCGGGCTGTTCTTCGGTTGATTTCTCTATATTTGATGATTTTTTAGAAGATTGACCATTTGTTGAAGGTTGTTCTTCGTTTGATTGCTCTACATTTGAGGATTTTTTAGTAGATTGACCATTTGTTGAAGGTTGTTCTTCGTTTGATTGCTCTACATTTGATGATTTTTTAGTAGATTGGCCATTTTTCGCGGGTTGTTCTTCGTTTGATTGCTCTACATTTGAGGCTTTTTTAGTAGTTTGGTCATTTGTTGAGGGTTGTTCTTGGTTTGATTGCCCTACATTTGATGATTTTTTAGTAGATTGGCCATTTTGTTCTTCGTTTGATTTCTCTAGATTTGAGGATTTATCTCTAGATTGACCATTTGTTGAGGGTTGTTCTTCGTTTGAAGATCGTTGTTTTTGTTGAGGAGTCGTTGAGGATTGGTCGTCTTGTGTTGACTGGTCCTCCGGTGCGGTTGGCTCGTCTGTGGCCCCCACGGGTCCTTCCTTTATAGGGGTAAGTGGTAGCTGCGATGAGTACGCGAGATCATCTCCTAAGGACTTAAATCTGTCTCTTGCTGACTATCAAAGACATAAAATCCGATGTGGGATTAAACTCATATAACAAAATTCAATAAGTAAACAATTAAATTAGGTATAAAACTAGAGATTAACGTGAAAATTATAATGCTGAAATATTTTTATTTAGTGAAAAAAATTTCAGTTATCAAAATAATTTTTTAAATCATGAATTTTGATAAGCGGAAATTTTAAAACTCTAAATTTTGATAAATAAATTTTATAAATCAAAATTAAACTATATAAATAAATTAAATTAAAACTTTAATCCCAAAATTCAACTCATAACTATAATCCATAACTGAGAAATTAAAATTATACTATAATTTTAAATTTGAAATTTTGGTTTAACGTCTAGATTCAAAAAATCAACGTTTAAAAAACTATTTTAATCGGCAACGATTTAAAATTAGTTTGGATTGAAAAACAAATACCACAATCCCATAAAACTATTAAAAAGTTGTAAATTTTCATACCGAAAGAAATGGAATGGGGATTGGAATATGAAAAATCTTCAAAATATTATCAAGATTTGAAGCAATAGCTAATCCATTACTAGTATGGTGTTGAGCTCTCCTCAAAACTCTCTCCATAACCACACCTCCTAAACTATCAATCCCTTGAAACTCATCGATACATGTCTGTTGATACGTGACAGCTGCACTGAGCCATACTCGTAAATCCTCAACAAAATCCGTCAATCTAGTAAACCTAAATCCTTTGAATTGTTCTCTAGTTTTTTGCAAATCTTCAATAGCATCTTGGATTAGCTCTCGACAAGTATTTAGCGCATCTCTCGTGCGCCGATCCCCGGCCGCTCTTCCTTTTAATTCCAACATTCCGTTATTAATTCCACTTCGAATTTGAATAATCGAAAGATCGAAAGCTGATCTGATCAATAGCCGTGGATCCGGAGATCTAACGGTTTCAAGACTTCCAGTACATGTTTCTTTGTAATCTGTTGAAGAACATATTACTTTTATAGCGCTTTGGATCACAAGTTTCATTTCTCTGTGAATTTCGAGTTGTTTTCGAATTCGGGTATTGTTTTGGTTAAGGGCTGAGCAGGAGATAGACATTGTGATGAAGAGAGTTGTGATGCCTAATAAGGCATACTTTTTGTTGGTTAAATTTTTTAATCTGATCTCCATTTTTTTTTTTTTTTTGAAGAATGTTTTTGTTTTTGATGTTTGACTTATATGTGGAAGAAAGGAGGGAAAGTTAGTTATTTACCGTTGAATAATATGAGGCGGTTAATTTATTTACTTTGTGTAAGAAAAGTTTGATTTCTAATGGATTTTGCTTTACTTGCGGGGAAATTACTAAAAATAATTATTAATTTTACAAACTTCTCTCTTTCTGATTTTGGTTTAGATTTGATAATCGTGAAGATTGAAAGTTTACCTACAAATTCTTCCGTTTTTTTTATAATATGTTCTAGTAACTTTTAAATATGAGTTTTCAATATTAAAAAACGTTATATGTTTTAAGATTTATTGCATACATTTCTTTTTGTCTAGAAATCATATTTTATATTTGATAAATTTAGAGAAATTTATATATCTAATCTAAGTACCATGTGTGTATTGTAACAAAGCGTTAAGGAGAAACTAGAAACTAATATTTGAATCAAAAAATGGGGCTCGACTCACAAATTCGGTTTAAATACTTCAGCGGTCCTTCGGTCAAAAAAAAATTAGTGGTATAACTATAAATAAATAATCTAATCTATTATTGTAGTTGTTTATAAACTTCTGCTAGTTTGTAACTTATGTTTCAACTAAATAATGTTGGGCCCACCCGAAGATAGGTCCCTCCAAAAATAGGCGTATGCCACTTAGCGTGGAGAGCACACGGTATTCTTTAGTAAAAGGCGAAAGAATAGTTCGCTTTGTGCTCACCACATGGCTGCGTGATTTTAAGATAGGGAAGGAGATATTTATTATATACAAAACATTTCAGCTATTAAACTCTCAAAAGCTTCCGATGTGGGACTCTGGGATCTAAAAAATATTCCCTTTAATTTAATTTCTCGTCATTTTATTTTCGGTTTGATTTAATAATTTATTAAGTCTTCTCCATTCAAATAAATTATTAGCTAATAAATATTTTGTTTTTGTTTAATTATATTAATTATTTTTATCACTTTCTCATAAATATATTTTAGTTTTATTCTAAAACATTTTCCCTCCTAATTTTTTTTCTTATATTGACAAATAAATTTTTAAGGTGAATTAACATATTTAATAACTCATGTTAACTTAAACTAAAAAATATGAAATATTATAGGACAAAAGGAATATAATTAAAGTGATATTGGACCAGATAAATTAAAAACTTTGTGACCAAAACTTATGAATATAATATCTCATCAACTTGCATATAAAAGAACATTCGATCGTATATCAAATTTTTTCAATAAAAGTTGCAACTTCTAAAGAATATACTTATTATGTATACGTGTATTGTATATATGGAATTGAGCATATATAATAACTTAATTTTATCATTATTCCATTCAATTATGTATATCTATATACAAAATTAATGGGCGGTTACGGTTAACATACTCTGTCTCATCCATTTTTACATTCTCATATTCTTAATCAATAATATTCATCAATACAGTTATAATAAAAACATTAAAAACATCATAAGTTTATATATATGATATATATCAACTATTTTCAAAGTATCGAATGTATTTTTTTTTTAGCTTATTGATAATACACAAAGAAAGTATTTGTGTTAGGTAAACAAAGAAATTACAATACATGCAATTACATACAATTTATTTTTAGATTGTCACTTATATAAACATTTATTTATATTATAATTAATCATAATAATCTTAAATATATATAATTACTCATAATTATCTTACCAAATTTTATATATTTATCAAATTATTATTAACATACAAAATCTTATATATGTGTGAATATATCAACATATATAACCAATATCAATTTCATCATCTTATACCTTCTATATATATGTGTGTGAATGAATTTAAAAGAACAATTTATCATCATTCAAATATTTTATTAGATAATTTAATTTTGTAAGTATTTTTTATAAATGTTAATTTATAAACAAATTGTTTATATGTTAACTTTAGATAGTTATTAATTCTAAAATAAATTAGTAATTTCACATTTTAAACATCCAGTACTTTATTATAGTAACAGACACACATTAATATTTTACATCATATTACATAAAACCTTAACAACTTAAACAGACACAAAGCACTTTGTGAAAACCTTTACATGTGCTGGTCTGCACTCCTTTCTTTTCTTGACGAAAAACTATAAAACTTTCTTACAAACTTACCCCCTCATCTTTTACTTAATTCAATTTTAACCCCTTTATTTACGAAATTCCTTAATAAGCACCCCTCCGTAACGTCGAACCGCCTCATCGCAGGTAATCGGCCGTTCCTTCGGCTTCTCGAACCGGTCTACATGACCAAACACTTCTTTTGCGGTTGGCTCATGTGAATTTTGATAGATAACTCGACGAGAACTAGTATTATAATTAGTAGTTGCTTCTCTTATTGTATAAACCATTGGACCGTTATATGCATATGAGTTTTGATTAAGACGCTTACCAAATACTTTATCTACCATTTCAAATGCTTTTTGTGCAATTCTTGCTTCTCTATCTTTTTGAGACATTGCCATTGTTGAACAAAGAAGAAAGAAGAAACTAAATTGAGTTATTTATGTGTGTTGTCTTTGTTACTTTGGGTTTGGTCTGAATTGGGTAAGAAATGGGTATGGTGTTTATATAGGAAAAGTTTCTTCATTACAAAAGATTACACTTTTTTTTTTTTTGATAAATTGATGAACATTCGTTTTTTTTGTTATTTCTTTAAGTAAATTATTTATGTATAAATTAATGAATATTCGTTTTTTTTTGTTTGGGTTTATCTTATATTTTAATATAAAGTTTTAAGTGTTTATATTCTCAAATATATAGAAAGAGAATATTGTGGACACGTGTATATATATATTTGAGCATAATTAGCTTGATTTAATCTTAAATAATCCATGGACGGTTTTGACGGTCGATATGATGCTCGTATTATTGATGGAATATTTTGACTGATGATAAAAAGAAAATTAATATTTGATCAGTTCTTATTATCATGTGGAAATTAAAAACTTAAACTATTTACACATAAAGAATCTTTTAATTTCACCTATGTTTATTAACGAGAATTTTATTAAGGACTTGAATATCTACAAAGTTGAGTTAATCTTAAGATATGGCTGACAAAAAAAAAGAGTTACAAACAAAAAAAGAATATCTACAAAATTAACTTTAATAACAAGGGAAATATCTACAAATTAAATAATAAGTTAGAATTTTTTCATGAAGATTGATATCTTTGGCGCTCAAATTATATTATTCCATGTAGATACTAAACAATGCCCACTAAAGGATTTCAATATCTACAAATTAAATTTAACAAACGAAACAAATAATATCTACAAATTGTATATTAAGTTAAGATTCCTCATGAAGATTGATGATATCTTCATCTCAAATTATATCATGCCATATATACACTTCTTTTAATAAGTATTGTTTTCTATAGGTATAATAATTGTTAGTTGTGTATAAAGTAAATAAAGTTAGAATAACTTTTTACTAAATAACCTTTTACTCAATCTCCAATAACTTTTAAACATATATCAATTATTTTTTGGGTTTAAAAAAAAAAATTTAAATGGCTTGGGTAGATTGAAAACCATTTTTCTTTTTTATCATACTAAGCATATGAAACTGATACACATATTTATTTTCATGATAGGTATACTAAAATTTGTTATATTCTTTTATTAAAAATGTGGAATTATGTTAGTTTTTTTTAAAAAAATTTTATTGAACATAATTGCATTAATAATATGATTTAGAACATAAAAAAAATCACGTGAAAGAGTGGATGAGAAGCAGATAAAGAGGAATATATAATAAAGTAAAGTTGAATGGAATTTTAATTAGAAGAAAAAATAATAACTGAGTTTCATAAATATCAAATCCTAACCGAATTGCCTCTTTCGTTTGTTGCCTCTAACCTTCCAAAAGTAGATTCTCTTATCCCTTCTCTCCCAAGCCTTTTGGAGATATATACTCATTTATTATAATACATACACACATAAATACACATAAATAATACATATACAAAATACATATCATACATATCCTACAAAAATATCCTGTAAAATGTTTATGAAGATATGCCCAGCCTTTGTAAATTGTAACTTATTATTTCTCTTGGAATAATTAACTATATACTTTATATATCTAGGAATAAGATGCTTAATAAACTCTTTATCGCCATTTGTATATATAATTATACACAGATTTTTATGTTTATGCTTCAAGATAT
>KE152099.1:373916-395066 GCA_000411095.1 Aethionema arabicum | reverse complement strand
ATGTCTCTCCAATACCTATAAATATATATTTAAATAGTTAAAAAGGAGTGGGTAGTTTTTACGTTGTTGATAGAGGTGGAGCAGTTATAATGATAAATAAATAATTATGGATTAATAATTTAATTAATAAACTTATTAATTAAATTTAAATGAGAATTATTAAGAAAATTACACGTAATGAAAAAGAT
The DNA here is from genome assembly GCA_000411095.1 of Aethionema arabicum. Lineage (NCBI taxonomy): Eukaryota > Viridiplantae > Streptophyta > Magnoliopsida > Brassicales > Brassicaceae > Aethionema > Aethionema arabicum. The sequence continues at coordinate 394,878 of KE152099.1, read as the reverse complement.
GATGTGTCACTACCACAATGCTTCAATTTTTCTCTCTCCCTACTTGTGGTTTATTAGAATAGGATATATTTATAAAATGTAACTTTTTTAAATATAGTTTAATTATATCAATAAATGGTATTTTTAATTATTTTAAATAAAATATATTTGTTAAAAATATATATGTTTAAAATATGTTATTTATTTTTATTGCTTATTGAAATAAAACATTCAGCGGGTTTGCGGGTTAGACAATCATTTGGTCGAGTTGACGATGAGTCGGGTTAGACGGATCGATCTAAACGGCGAGTCGGGCCGAAACAAAACGACATGTGACAACATCAATAAAATTAGTTAGTTTTTTTTGCGAATGAACGTATCTTAGAAAAATATTAGACCGAAATATTAATATAGTTTATGTTGCACCATGTATTATGATATACAATAAGGTTAACATAAATAAATTTCATTTTAAAAAAGTTTTTACTGCGGTTTCTAGTTTAAATAGTATTTTTAAAATACGTAATTTATTTGTATCTAGCGAATTTTGCTTAACTAAAAAAACAATGGAAAACCTTTTTTAATCAAAAACACTCTTTTTTGTACGTTGTTTTTGTGGCCCAAGTAATAAATGGATAATACAATTATTATATAACAATTTAATATGTCGAAAAAACAAATATTAAAATACTCCATATGATGTATATATAGGAAAATATTAAATTACAACAACTTTAGCAGTTGTCCCAATCAAAAGAGATGCACTTGCTTGCAGCCATTTCTGTCGCTTTCATTTTATATAGAAGAGAAGTCCACGTCATCACATCCCCAAAAAACACATCAACATCGTCCGGACGCCAAATTCACTCTTCTATTCACTTCAATTTCATGCTTCGATTCCGCGCTACTTAATTTTAAATTATTTAATCACTATCAATTATGGGTCACGATCCTCTATGTCACATTAAACTATGCATTCCTACGACTCTTTACTTGTTTCTTTTTTGTTATCAGTTATCACACGACTTTCTTGTTTTATAAATCTTTAGCATTTTTAAATTGGATGTTCTTTGTAAAAATTCATTAATTATTATCTTTTTTTTTCTCCCCAATACATTAATTGTTTTCAAGAAAATAGAAAAATAATTTGAACTTCAACCACATTCAAAATAATAGTACTAATCTATTTTGTAACATCAATAAAATATGATTAATTGTGTATCCTTTTAAGTTAGATATAACGTCAATAATTGAGAAAAAGGATAATAATCTAAATAAATTAAATCAAATCTAGTTCAAAACGTTATTGTTTTAAAAAAATCAGTATAAAATATTAAAAAATATGATTTAATTAAAACATATTAAACCGAAAATTAACAACCAACCAATGGTATGACAAAGAAAAATATAAAATTTGATAAATTAAATATAACATGTTTTAAAGTCAAGCATTAAGACAAACAATACAAATAAAAACCAACAGTTTTCATTTTTGTTTGTATATATATTTGTTTTTTAATATAATTGAACAAAAGTATGGTAGATTTACAAATTTACTTTAAATTTAATTAATATATATACATAGATATATTATACATGTATAATGTCATATATGAGATGTTAAAAATGTTACTTTTCTATTTTTAGAAAAAGTGATGTGTGTATATATTTAATAAGGTAAATGCTGTGTACTTTTCAAACATATGAAACATAAACAACAAAATTAATTATATCAGTACAACTTCTGGTAATTAGTATTTGTCTTAGTGTTTTTTAATTAATTCTAACGTCTTGCATAAAAAAACAACGAATGAAATAAAGGTCAATCCTCTTTTGTGATATCATCCAACTTTGTTAATATGTGCACGTATGATCATTAATATTTAATGATAACAAATGGTACTATAAAATATTAATTTTGTAATGGATTCAACAATATCATGAAGACTAAGAATTTGTATTATATACTTAAACATTTTTTTTGGCTTTGGATAAACAGTATAAAACGAACTATTACCATTTAATTATGAATTATGTTATAAATAGTATCCCTAATAACATTATGTTGTGTGTTATTCTCGTAATCATAAAATCCGTTTGAAAACAATTTAAGGTAAATTTATTAACTAATTTTAAATATTATAATTTTAAAATAAAAAATAATTATCAAATTATTACTAATTTTACAAACTATGTATCCCTATTATATCCAGTTTTTAAATTATTGCATCCATCTTGTTTTTAACAATTATTACTAATTTCCGGGAAAAAAAATTATTTATTTTTACTGGAAGAAAAAGTCATCGATCTATGAGAGAATAAATCAACGGTCGCTGTAACCGTTCTTTCCTTCTTCTGGTGGGGTGAGATACATTAGATAAACGCCAGAGAGGGCGATGAGAACAAGCAGTTCCGACAAACGAGGTTATCACCTCAATAATAAGAGCTCTTACTTATCACTGATAAGTAGATTAACTTATCAAATCACAGTCGGTGTTAGAAAAACCCTGCAAAACGCATCGAAGAAAGTGGAGAACAAGTCACACTTTTTTCTTTTTTTTAAAAAGAAAAGGGAAAGAAAAGGAGGAAATTTAAATTTGAAATTTTATTTATTTTAATTTAGTATTTTTCTGGGTCAGCTTTTCTTCTTTTGTTTCCAGGCACGAGAGAAATGGAACCACAACAAACCCTAGAAAACCATTTCAACTACGACCACCAATCTCTGAAATTAACGTACTCGTCTTTCACAAATACCCAGATCGCTTAAATTCTCACTTTCTCAAATCGTTATCTGTAGAATTTACGAGAAATGTCATCTCTAAGCAGAGAATTAGTTTTCTTAATTCTTCAGTTCTTAGATGAAGAAAAGTTCAAGGAATCCGTCCACAAGTAAGTTCTGCTTTCCTGCTTTCATCATGCGCTCCAAGATTTATCCCGAAATTTTGCATTTATAGTAGTTTTTTGCTACTTTTGTTTGTGTAATTTTGTTTGGGTGTAGGCTTGAGCAGGAATCTGGGTATTACTTCAATATAAAGTACTTTGAAGAGAAAGCTCTGATTGGGGAGTGGGACGAAGTGGAGAAGTATCTTTCCGGTTTCACCAAGGTTGATGATAATCGATACTCCATGAAAATATTCTTCGAGATCAGGAAGCAAAAATACCTCGAAGCTCTAGATCGGTAACTAGAAATTTTCCATGGGATATTTCTTTGCTATTTCTTAGGGTTTAGAAAATTTAGAGCTCGTTTCATGTAAGATTTGACATGTAATCATTGATAGTACTCTGAATGATTTGCCTGATTAACGGACCTTAGGTCATAGATTGTTGATTTTTGGTGGTGTTTGCAATGATTTGATACACTTGTTTTGTTGTTCTTGTTTCCAGACATGACAGGGCAAAAGCTGTAGAGATTTTAGCAAAGGACTTGAAAGTTTTTGCTACATTTAATGAGGAACTCTACAAGGAAATTACTCAACTTCTAACACTAGATAATTTTAGGTAATCTTACTTTGCTGTGCATCTCTAATCGTCTAAATTTCAAGGGTTTCTATATGGGTTTGAAGGTTTTCCTTTTCTTTGTTTCTATCTAGGGAAAATGAACAGTTGTCAAAATATGGTGATACCAAAACAGCCAGGAGTATAATGCTTGGAGAGTTGAGGAAATTGATTGAGGCAAATCCTCTGTTTCGAGAGAAGCTTGCTTTACCCACTTTCAAAGCTTCACGTCTGCGAACCTTGATCAATCAAAGGTGACCTGTTGTTCTGAAAGATAACTGTTGATATCTTTTTTATGCCATATTTGTCAACAAAAGTGGGTACCTAGTATGTTTTAGATTCTTGTCAAATGGTATTACACTCAATTCTAGTTTGTGTTTATTATATCGGTACGAGAGAGTTGATTGTTCCACTGTCTTTGCTTAAAAGGGTGATAGTCCATAACGTTTGTATGCCAGTTTCTTTGATAATCAGTTTTCTTTCCTGTTTTGGACTACCCGGAAAGGAAAAATTGTCAATGAGGTAGATTTTAGAACATATCATTTTAGTTATATAATATTTGACAGATGCATAAGTCAGTTTATGTAGTGTTTTATCTGAAATAGCTAATGAATCAGAGGTTTCATTTTACCTCCTGACTTTAATTTCAGCTAAGGTCTCATGCTTTATGGTAATTTGCAGCTTGAATTGGCAACACCAGTTATGTAAAAATCCAAGGCCTAATCCAGACATCAAAACATTGTTCACAGATCACACTTGCACACCACCAAATGGTGCCCGTGCACCTACTCCTGTTACTCTTCCAGTTGCCGCTGTCGCAAAGCCTTCAACTTATGCTCCTATAGGAGTGCATGGTGGAGTACGATCATATATTATGCAATACAATAGTTGTACATATTCAATCACTTAAAGCGGATTTTGTGAGCTGGTTATAATTCATAAAACCATATTATATACAGCCTTTTCAGCCTACTTCTGCTCCGGCTCCTAACGCTAATGCTCTAGCTGGATGGATGGCAAATCCGAATCCTTCTTCATCAGTTCCATGTGGTGTTGTGGGTTCTTCTCCATTTCCTATGCAGCCAAATCAAGGTAGATTTTGTAACACTAAAACTACTCCTCATGATGTGCTAAGCTCTGATATCTTGTCGCTGTATTTCTTCTTAGCAGTTGCTTTGCTAAAACATCCTCGGCCACCGCCAAACACCCTAGGAATGATGGATTATCAAAATAGTGACCATGAGCAGCTTATGAAACGCTTACGCCCTGGACCAGCTGGTGACGAGGTGATTATTTCCCAAATGATTGATAAATTGCTCGATTTAATTATCTACCATAGTGTATAATTACTGTATGAAGTGCTTTGATAGTCCATGGGCTTAATATGGTAGGAATTATTTGTAACGGTTCTTAAGTTTTGGGATTGCATACTTATGGCTTGTCGTCGTTCATTCCAGGTCACATATCCTTCTCATTCTCATCCCTCTGCGTCACTCGATGACCTCCCTAGAAGTGTAGTGAGTACCATGCGTCAAGGGTCAGTTGTGATGAGCATGGATTTTCATCCTTCTCACCACACTTTGCTCACTGGTTAGTTCAGTGCTACCGTGTACACACTAATGGCGTTGAGCTTTGTTTGCTTCATATTCCCACTTATAATCTGTCTGCTGCTTGTAGTTGGTTGTTTCAACGGTGAAGTCACCTTATGGGAAGTTGGATCTGGGGAAAAAGTTGTCACAGAACTTTTCAAGATATGGAATATGGCAGCTTGTTCGGTGATCTTCCAGGTTGGGGTTTTCATCGTTTTTAAAAACTATGATTGAATATCTCATAGCGTTTTTCTTTACACAATTTATTAGTTGTAGTCTTGTAGACACAACCTTAATACTTATGACCTATCTTCTGTTGTATTTCTGTTACATTCCTTAGTGATTTATGAGAAAGTATAAGTAGTTAACCAGCAGCCTCTTATTTGATGATGACATCTTCACCTGGTAATTTTTCTTCCTAGGGTGCTTTTGTCAAAGACCAATCAATATCTGTCAGTCGTGTATCGTGGAGTCCCGATGGAAATTTGATTGGTACGTATTATAGAATGATCAAGTATATAATTCTACTTTGATTTGGACATGAAGTTTGAAACTGAAACCATTTTTCGCTGTACAGGGGTTGCGTTTACTAAACATCTGATTCATTTATATGCTTACCAAGGGTCAGAATTGCGTCAGCACCTTGAGGCATGTCTACACTTCTCTTTCCATACGTTGCTATATCAACTGAATAAAGTGAACTAAAAACGTATTTGTCTATAGATTGATGCTCATGTAGGCTGTGTTAATGACTTGGCATTCGCGCATCCAAACAAGCAACTTTGTGTTGTGACTTGTGGAGACGACAAATTTATTAAGGTATGCATATACTTTTCATTGGTTTCCCATTCTGGCTATTTGACATGTATTATATGATGCTCTTAGGTATGGGATCTGAGTGGGAAGAAGCTTTACACCTTTGAAGGCCACGAGGCTCCAGTTTACTCCATTTGCCCTCACCAAAAGGAAAATATTCAGGTACAGCTATCTCTTGTTGCAAAATCAAGATATTTTATTCATTAATTATAGCAAATCATGTATCCATTTTTGGCTATTTGAGACCGAAATTATCTTCTCGATTGGATTTTTGTGAAACTATTAATTTTGTCTTGATCATAACTCTCTACTGCCTTGCAGTTTATATTCTCAACTGCTCTTGATGGTAAAATCAAGGCTTGGCTCTATGATAATGTGGGTTCTAGAGTTGACTATGATGCACCAGGGCAATGGTGTACGACGATGCTTTACAGTGCCGATGGTAGCAGGTACTTTGATCGTGCACGAAGAGCTAAACGAAATCAGTATTATACATCTGCTTCAAATCATTGATTTGTGGTCTAGTTTTGAAATTAGAGTTATATACACGTAGTTTTGAAATTAGAGTTATGAAAGAAATAAAATCCTGCATTATTTCCCATGTCTTTAAGAAGAATTTAGTTAGGCATTGAATTTATAGATAAATTACAGGTAAAAATCCAAGGCGATGTAACAGCGACAATATAATTTGACACGAGCTGTGATTTCAGATTATTTTCTTGTGGAACGAGCAAGGACGGAGATTCTTTCCTGGTTGAGTGGAATGAGAGTGAAGGTGCTATAAAGAGGACATATTTGGGCTTTAGAAAAAAGTCAACGGGGGTGGTTCAGTTCGATACAACACGCAATCGCTTCTTGGCTGTTGGTGAAGATAGCCAAGTAAAATATTGGGATATGGACAATACAAATCTTTTAACGACCGTTGAGGTTGATGGAGGACTCCCGGTAAGAATGGAAAAGCTACTGAGTTTTATAAAGAAATATTTTTTTGGGTTTTATAAGTTTTGATAGTTATTGTGTTATGTTCTGGCCATATATCAGAGTCTTCCTCGTGTGAGATTCAACAAGGAAGGGAATCTTCTTGCCGTTACTACAGCAGATAATGGATTCAAGATCCTTGCTAATATGGATGGTGTAAGAAGCTTAAGATCCATGGAAGCTCGTTCATTTGAAGCATTTAGAGCATCCACAGAGATGAAGGTCAGAGTTCTTTCTTCTGTGCTATTTTTTTGGAATTTTTCTTCTTCCTCATGTCTTTTGCCCAGTGAAACTTAGTCCAATGCTAACGATTCAGGTATCGACATCTGCAATGGTTACAAGCATCAGTCCGGCTATTGGTAAAATGGAACAAATGGATATTGGCTCTCCTGCAAGGCCAACCCCTATTCCTGTATGATTTACTATACTTTGTTTTGGCTTTACTTAGTCCCAAACAAGCTTAACAGGGAAATTGTGGCATTTTTCTTAAGTTTGGTAACTTTTATGCACAGAATGGAGTTGATCCGATGCCAAGAACTATCGAAAAACCAAGAAACTTGGACTCTGTTGAAAAGTCCAAACCTTTGGAACTTGTGGAAATTGTTGATCCCACTCAGTGCCGACAAGTGACCATGCCAGATAGCAAGGATTCTGTAAGCAAGGTGTGTAACTAACCTCCTAAATAAACACAGTCATCTCTTATATCTTCTTTTTTTTGTAACTACAATGGGGATTATTGTTTCTAAGGTTGCTCGGCTACTTTACACAAATTCGGGTGTCAGCATTTTGGCTCTTGGAACAAATGGTATTCAAAGGTTATGGAAGTGGAGCCGCAACGAGCAAAATCCAACTGGAAAGGTGATACAACCCTTAACATTTATATGCTATATAGACGATATTTATGTGTTCTGGGAGCACTTACATGTTCTCTCCTCCTAAGTGTTTGAAAGTGTAAATTCGTTCTTGAAGGCTACCGCTAGTGTCACTCCACAACACTGGCAACCTAACAGTGGTCTCCTAATGACAAATGATGTTCCGGAGAATCCTGAAGGAACTATTCCCTGTATAGCTTTATCTAAGAATGATTCCTACGTAATGTCTGCTTGTGGTGGAAAGGTTTCATTGTTTAATATGATGACTTTCAAGGTACATTCAACATAACTCATTTCTTCTTCCTGTGCTCAAACAATTAGTCTTTCCCAGTGATATCACAACTCTATAACTTTGGTGTACTTACACTACAGCAAAAACTGATCTGTATTGAATTTATAGGCTGACTTGCATTTCACTTTGTTCACAGGTAATGACCACTTTCATGCCGCCGCCTCCTGCTTCATCGTTCCTGGCATTTCATCCTCAAGATAATAACATTATTGCAATTGGGATGGAGGATTCGACGATCCATATTTACAATGTCAGGGTAGATGAGGTAAAAACAAAATTGAAAGGTCACCAAAAGCACATAACTGGTTTAGCATTCTCCGCTACGCTCAATACTCTCGTCTCCTCTGGTGCTGATGCTCAGGTAACATAAGCTTCTTATCTCTCCTATGGTTTTTAAGCTTTCAGAAAACTTGACTGTGTAACTTATTCACTTGCAGCTCTTCTTCTGGAGTGCTGACACATGGGAGAAGAAGAAGTCTTTAGCAATCCAACTTCCAGCTGGAAAATCACCAGTAGGCGATACGCGAGTCCAATTTCACAACGACCAAATTCATCTGCTAGTTTCACACGAGACACAGCTAGCTATATATGACGGTTCAAAGATGGAATGCGTCCACAAGGTGTGAATTCATTTGTGCAGTAACTAACATTCCCTTGAAAAGTTCTTTAAAGTGTCTGATTTTGCTTGCTATCATTGTTTTCTGTTGTTCTGCAGTGGATGCCACAAGAATCGCTCTCTTCATCGATAACCAGCGCATCGTATTCCTGTAACAGCCAACTGGTTTACGCATCATTCGCAGATGGGAACATTGGAGTTTTTGATGCTGATTACTTAAGACTCAGATGTCGCATTGCCCCATCAGCCTACATGCCTCAGCCTACACCAAACAGGTACCTTAAAAATACACCCACATTAACTTTGAAATCTTAAATTTTTTTCGTTTTGATTTTTATGATTTCTAAAACTATCAATCATAGTTTAAGGTCCCTGTTGATGGGATGCAGAAATTTATCTATATTTCTAGTTAAAGTTGTTGTGGCGAGCAAACTTTTCTATTTAGGGAATTAGACCCTGAACACTATTTTCTTTTGGTGAAAAAAACTCCCAATTATCAAAATGGTTTTTTAAATCCTGAATTTTATCGTTTTAAAAACCTTACCGGATTTTTAAATCAAATTAAATTTTGAACATAAAATTAAACCATAATCTCAAAATTTAGCTAAACGATATAAATCTATATTTGGATTAATTATACCATAGTTCCAAGTTTAATTTTGAGATTGTGGTTTTGAAAACACGTTTACGAAGGTTTAGATAAAAAACCCGATCGTAATCTAAAAACCATTTTGATAGTTGAAAGTTTTTTTCACCAAAGTGAGATAATTCATGGTCTAAATTCTAAAATAACATATTCCCTTCTATTTATACGAAACAATTTCTGTTTATGTCCATCAAATTAGAAATCACAAATGTATCCACCCATTAAGTTTTCATAAAATACTTATGCCTTTTTTATTCTTTTATATTTGCTAAATGTTGTGATTTTTCTGTGTTCATACAACAGTGCACCGATCATCCCTTTAGTAATCACATCTCATCCCCAAGAACCAAACCAAATAGCTGTTGGACTCTCTGATGGGTTAGTCAAAGTTATCGAAATCCCGGAGTCTTTAAGAAGATGGGGCGGTCCAGTCGCGGCAGAGAAAGCAGGCACGGAGAACGGGAGGCCGTCAAGTTCGTCGGCGGCTAACAATTCAGGTTCAGATCAGATTCAAAGGTAAAGAAAAAAAAGGTGTAATGGCAGTAAATTTTAGTTGAGTCTTTATTTGTTTTAGTGTAAATCTGTGATAGGGTTTCGTCTTTGTGTTGGATATATAATATAATATGTATTTTACTCTTTTTTTAGAGTAAATTAGTACTTTTAGTAGGTGTAGTTTTCTTTGGAAGTGTTAGTTTTTTTTTCAATTTTATGCTAGCTTGTATGAATTTGATATAATGTCCAATTCCTAGCTTTTTTTTTAGTATTTAAATGGTAATTTTTTTAAAATATGTATATATTATTTTTTTCTTACAAACCGATATTAGTATATAATTTATTTCAATTAAAAAATATATAAGTTACAATTTTGAGATAAAAACGGTAATAGATTATCCTAATATGTGTACAACCAAATTTATACACACTACGTCAATAAGAGGATGCGTATTATTGCAACTAGATTACATATTATTTTTAAAAAGTTCTATAATTAAAATCCTTACAAAAACGTGAGTAAAAAAAATTGGAATGATATTAAAAAAATGACAAAGAAAAAACCAAATTAATATACTTAAAAAAACCTTTTTTTTATAGATTCCAATTTAAAAATCTTTTTGTATCCTATTTAATGTTAAAATTCTTTTTTTTTCGGTTAAATCCACTAGACTACCTTGATCCAAATAAATAATCTAAATTAAAATATTTTTAAATTATTTTTTAATTAAGAAAATATAAAAAATTAAAATGTTTATACATAGTCACCAATAATGGTGATCTAATTAAATTTTTTTTTGTAGGAGTAATGAATAATGAATCTAAACTTCTCTCACACAGTTAAAACAAAAAAAAAACAGTTAAAAAAAAAGGAAGTAATGAATCAAAAAAATCTCAACTGTGTCATTGACTACTCTTAATTCACTAAAACCCTAAATTCTCCCTTTTTTTTTTTTCAAACTGCGTGAGAGAGAAGAAGAACAAGGAAGAAGGAAGAAGGAAGAAGAAGAACGCAACATCTACAGCCCCCACCTACTTTTCCTTTTTTCGCCCTTAACAATGTCGACTACTCGTCGCATCCGCGGCGAGAATCGGTTTTACAACCCACCTCCGATGAGGAAACTGCAACAGGAGCGAGAGGAACGGGAGAAGAAGAGACTTGAAGAGGAGAAGAGGATGAAGGAACTTCTTCATCGATCTGATATTGAGAAGGAGATGAAGAGACCTGTATCCGCTGCTGAATCGTTTGAGGAGTGTTCGACCTCGGATTGTTCTGTACCGGGTCGGGTTTCCACCGACACTTCCTCCAATTTGGGACGGTTTCTGGAGTGCACAACTCCTGTGGTTTCTACGCAACATTTGCCTTTGGTATTATTTACTTCGATTTTGAATTTCTCTTGATTGGCTACATGGTTTTATTCATTATTAGAAATAAGAATCGAATTAGTTCTCCGAAATTATGAATTACAATGTTTGCATTGGGCTGTGCAAATTCAACAGTTATCTTCACTGGGCATTGTTTAATTAAAAAAGATTGTGATTGTTGATGCTCTGTGTCTGGTGTATTTATGTCTCACTATTGAATAGAAAATTGATTTCATGTTTTAGAAATAGAAGGTACACTTGCCCCCCATTGTTTACACATGTCCAATCTTGATGTCATCAAGACAGTATTAGAAACCAGATTTTCAAGTAATCGGCTACTTAAAGATCATCTGTATAGCTGTTGTGTTCACTCAAAAGTTTGTGTTTTTTCCTCAGACAAGCATAAAGGGGTGGAGAAACCGTGCACCAGAGTACTGTCCTTACTTCTTGCTGAATGATTTGTGGGATTCATTTGAGGAATGGAGCGCCTATGGTGTTGGAGTTCCTCTTCTCTTAAATGGGAGCGATTCAGTTGTTCAGTATTATGTTCCCTATCTCTCTGGAATTCAGCTCTATGAAGATCCATCCAGAGCCTGCACATGTTGGAGGTAAGTTCTTATCAGTTTTCTCTATGAAGTGATCTAGTTCTTTGGTCTTAAATAGCTGAAGGAGATAGTCTGAAATTTAGCAGTTAGTTTTGGTCATTTGTGTCTGATTTGCACTCGTTCTTCTGATACTCGTTCTCTGATAATTATAGGCTTCTGTTTGTTCTATATATCCATTTGGTTTAACGATCACATGCTATTAAGATAAGCAAAACATTGATAATAGGAACTGCAAGTACAGTGTGGTGTTGAAATCCACTTTTGATTTCCACACTTTCTATTTCTGGCAATCACTTATGCCCAGTTCGTTTCTGCTTTGTAGATAAAATCCTTATTTTGGTGTAAACAGGAGAGCTGGGGAAGAAAGTGATGGTGATTCACCTAGAGACATAAGTAGTGATGGCAGCACTGACTATAGAGACATTACTCAGAATTTATACACAATGTCTTTGGAAGACAAACCTTCCATTAATTCATCAAGTGATGAGAGTGAAGTCGGAAGCACCTCTCCCGGTGACCTTGTTTTCGAGTATCTCGAGAGCGCTATGCCATTTGGCCGCGAACCATTGACCGACAAGGCAAGTTATATATCTCAGCTAAATATACCTTCACGTTTATCACATTACCCCAAGCTGTTTACATGCGAAAAAAGCGACTCGAACATTTTGAAAAAAGATATTAGTTTCATTGCCTGAAATTGCAGATATTGAACCTGTCATCGCAATTTCCAGCTCTCAGAACATACCGTAGCTGTGATCTATCACCTTCAAGTTGGGTCTCTGTTGCTTGGTAATGTTTCTATACATCCCTTCCTCAAAAATCAAAACTTTCTTTATCCAAATTTCTCTCATTGCAAGAAAATCAGTCTAAATCTTTCTCTTTTACCTTGTGAAGGTACCCAATATACAGCATACCAGTAGGTCAGACATTACAAAACCTCGACGCTTCCTTTTTAACATTCCATTCCTTATCCACAGCCTCTCAAGGTAAACACCATTTTTGCATATACAAATCTGTTCTAATCCCGGAGCAAAACCAGCCATAGAAACATTACAATCACATTACAATCTCTCTTATTACATACCCCTATGTTGCAGGCCATGAGGATGGTCAGAACTCAAGCAAAACAGCTGCAACATCTAAGCTTACATTACCTGCTTTCGGCCTCGCATCGTACAAGTTCAAGATGTCGGTATGGAGCCCGGAGAATGGATCTGGTGAAGCAGAGGAGAAGGAGAGAACCGGTATGCTGTTAACAGCAGCTGAAGAGTGGCTAAACCGGTTAAAGGTTATACTTCCAGACTTTAGACATTTCATATCACATAATAGTATGCAATGGAGATGCTAATGGTGCTAATTCTAATCAAATCTACAACTAAAAAAATAAGAAATTATTAAATATATATAATATATACATCGGCGGCCGATATATAGCAAGTTTAGATGTTTTCATGTACTTTTGAATTTGATTGTCTTGTTTTTTGAAGGCAAAGAGGAATTTGTATAGACAGTGATAGTACATTGGTTTTGTTTGTATGGTGAAAGACTTGTTTATGTAATTGAAATTATACTGAAAATGAAAAAAAAAACTTGAAGAAAGAGGTTTTGTTGTTATGTGATTATTGTTTTGTTTGTATATTTATTTGTCATCAGTTGACCGAAAATATTAGTTTTATATTGTTGATTTGATTTTTTTAAATAAAAAAGCTCTCGTAGCTCAGTTGGTTAGAGCACCCGTTTAGTAAGCGGGAGGTCTTGAGTTCGACTCTCAACGAGAGCATAATATTATCCTGACCAGATTTTTTATTTTATTTTCTGTATTTTTTGTGTGAAATTTCGGACCAGATTCTTGCTTCTACATTTTTTTTATTTGATATTTAATATTTAAGGAATTAAAAAAGAAATATTCATCTTATTAGGAGTTATACAAAAAAAATTAGAGAAAGGCGGTGAAAATGAAAAATATTGCCTAAAAAAGTCAATTTTTTTTCCTATGAAACTAAGAAAATAATCAAATCAACCAATAGTATAAATCTGTAATAGGGTTTCGTCCTTGTGTTGGATGTATATAATATATGTATTTTACTGTTTTAGAGTAAATCAGTACTTTGTAGGTGTAATTTTCTTTGCAAGTGTTAGTTTTTTTCAATTTATGCATTTTGTCTTTCAGGCAAAACCTAGGGCAAAACACTTGCTGGCTTGTCTGAATCTGTTTTTTTCCCCCAAGTCTGAATCTGTTATATTGTCCAATTCCTAGCTTTTAGTATTTAATTGGTAATTTTTTATTTTTCTTACAAACCGATATTAGTGTATAATTTATTTCAATTAATTGGTAATTTTGAATTTTGAGAAAAAATGGCAATACATTTGTAGTATATTATGTGTGCAACCCAAATTAATGTACACTGCTAGTAAGTTAACGTTAATAAACGGATTGCCAATTATTGCAAACTTTTTTTAATTTCTTATTATTGCAATTAGATTACAAATTATTATTTTTCTGTATAATCCTTAGAAAATTATTTGGGAATGATGTAAAAGAAAATTACAAAAAAAAAAAACCCCAAAATAATATACTTTAAAAAAATCACAAAAATGGGCTGAAAAATTAAATTTATAACGTTTATTTTATTTGTTTGAAAAGTTATTTTTAAAACGTTTGTAGTAAAATATTCAACTCTTTTTTTTTTGTCTTTTTACTATTTTAATATAGCCACGAGATACACGATTAACAAATTATATACCCTTAAAAAACACTTCAAACTCCGAATTTAAGCACAAGTTGAGAAATATTTTAATCATAATGTTTAAGATATTTAATTTAATCATAAATGTTTCGGTATCATTTATGTCCACACCTCAAATGCTAAGTCAAAGTAAACGACGCCGTATACATATTATTTGTTTAATTAAACAAAAAATATAAAAAAATTAGCTCCAAAATTGGTAATTAAATTGTTTAGGAGTAATGAATCAAAAAATCTCATCTCAGTCTTATTGACTACTCTTAATTCACTAAACCCTAAATTCTCCTTTCTTTTCAAACTCCGTGAGAGAGACGAAGAAGAAGAAGGAAGAAGAAGAACGCAACATCTACAGCCCCCTACCTACTTTCCTTTCTCTGCCCTTAACAATGTCGACTACTCGTCGGATCCGTGGCGAGAATCGGTTTTACAATCCACCTCCGATGAGGAAACTGCAACAGGAGCGAGAGGAACGGGAGAAGAAGAGACTTGAAGAGGAAGAAGAGGAGAAGAGAATGAAGGAGCTTCTTGATCGATCGGATATTGAGAAGGAGATGAAGAGACCTGTATCCGCTACTGAATCGTTTGAGGAGTGTTCGACCTCGGATTGCTCTGTACCGGGTCGGGTTTCCACCGACACTTCCTCCAATTTGGGACGGTTTTTGGAGTGCACAACTCCTGTGGTTTCTACGCAACATTTGCCTTTGGTATTTACTTCGATTTTGAATCCATTCTTGATTTGCGACATGGTTTTATTCAATTAAAAATCAGAATCGAACTAGTGTGGGGCGTTATTAGAAGAAGAGGCAATTATGATTTACACTGTTCGCATTGGACGTTGCAATTTCAGTACTTTTCTTCATTGGGTATTATTTTAATTAAAAAGGATTGTGATTGTTGATGCTTTGTGTCTGGTGTATTTATGTCTCACTATTGAATAGAAAATTGGTTTCATGTTTTAGAAATAGAAGTAACACTTGCCCCCATTGTTTACACATGTCCTATCTTGATGTCATCAAGACAGTATAAGAAACCTATCAAGTTAAAGCATGTTCATTGGGGAACTCTCCAAGATCTTAACTTTTTTTTTTTGAGATCATAGATGTTTAAGATACTCAAGAATCACCATTGAACATGTCCTTAGATTCTCAAGTATTCGGCTCCTTAAAGAGCATCTGAGATGCTGTTATGTTCACTCAAAAGTTTCTGTTTCTTGCTTAGACAAGCATAAAGGGGTGGAGAAACCGTGCACCAGAGTACTGTCCTTACTTCTTGCTGAATGATTTGTGGGATTCATTTGAGGAATGGAGCGCCTATGGTGTTGGGGTTCCTCTTCTCTTAAATGGGAGTGATTCAGTTGTTCAGTATTATGTTCCCTATCTCTCTGGAATTCAGCTCTATGAAGATCCATCCAGATCCCGCACATGTAGGAGGTAAGTTCTTATCATTTTTCAGATAAAAAGTGATCTGGTTCTTTGGTCTTGAATAGCTGAAGCCTGAAGGTTGTAATCATAAGTTTAGCAGTTAGTTCTGGTCATTTGTGTCTGGTTTGCTCTTAAGTTTCTGATACTCATGGTGATAGATACATCAATTGCCATGGGGTCTATACTTTTTTTCATAGAGATATTCATTTGGTTGAACATAGGTGAACACCTGCTATTCAGATAAGCAAAATAGATAATAGGAAATGAATTTCAAGTACAATGTACTGTTGAAGTCCAATTTTGATTTCCACACTTTGTCTCTCTGGCAATCACTTATGCCCAGTTCGTTTCTGCTTTGTAGATAAAATCCTTATTTTGGTGTAAACAGGAGAGCTGGGGAAGAAAGTGATGGTGATTCACCTAGAGACATAAGTAGTGATGGCAGCACTGACTGTAGAAACATTTCTCAGAATTTATACACAATATCTTTGGAAGACAAACCTTCCAATGGTTCATTAAGTGATGAGAGTGAAACTGGAAGCACCTCTCCTGGTGACCTTGTTTTCGAGTATCTCGAGGGTGCTATGCCATTTGGCCGCGAACCATTGACCGACAAGGCAAGTTCTCTGAGCTTATATAACTCAACTAATATACCCCAAGCTGTTTACATGTTAGTAAAGAGACTTGAACATTTCGAAAAAGATATTAGTTGCATTGCCTTCAAGTTATAGATGGAAATAATCTTCTGTTTCATAACTATGTCAGCCTTAAATTGCAGATATTGAACCTGTCATCGCAATTTCCAGCTCTCAGAACATACCGTAGCTGTGATCTATCTCCTTCAAGTTGGGTCTCTGTTGCTTGGTAATGTTTCTATACATCCCTTCCACAAATTTCAAAACTTTCTTTATCCAAATTTCTCTCATTGCAAACAAATCAGTCTAAATCTTTCTCTTTTACCTTGTGAAGGTACCCAATATACAGAATACCAGTAGGTCAGTCATTACAAAACCTCGACGCTTGCTTTCTAACATTCCATTCTTTATCCACACCCTCTCAAGGTAAATCATTTTTGGCTTTTTGCATAGGGAATATGGTACTTTAGACCCTGAACTATCTCCGTTTGATAAAAGAAACCTTCAACTATCAAAAATGGTTTTTTAGACCCTAAACTTTGATAACCGGGTTTTTTAAACCCTACCAGATTTTTTAAAATCAATATTAAACCATCATTTCAAAGTTTAACCAAAAAATATAATCTAAATTTGAATTAGTTATACTATAATTTCAAGTTCAAGTTTTGAAATTTCGGTTTGAAAAACTTGGCTACTGAGGTTTACAGTTTAAAATACTCAATTATCAAAGTTCATAGTTTAAATAACCATTATTATAATTAAAGGGTTTTTTTCACCAAACGGAGATAGTTCAAACTTCAAGGTCTAAAATACCATTTTCCTTTTTGCATATACAAATCTGTTCTTATCCCGGAACAAAACAAGCCATAGAAACTTTACGATCTCTCTTATTACATATTCCTATGTTGCAGGACATGAGGATGGTCAGAACTCAAGTAAATCAGTTGCAACATCTAAGCTTACATTGCCTACTTTCGGTCTTGCATCGTACAAGTTCAAGATGTCGGTATGGAGCCCGGAGAACGGATCTGGTGAAGCAGAGGAGAAGGAGAGAACCGGTATGCTGTTAACAGCAGCTGAAGAATGGTTAAACCGGTTAAAGGTTATTCTTCCAGACTTTAGACATTTCATATCACATAATGGTATGCAGTGGAGATGATAATCTATTACTCATTCTAATCAAATCTAGACTAAAAAAAAAATAAGGAATCATTATATATATATAATATATACACCGGCGGCTGATATAAAACATTTTCATGTACTTTTGAATTTGATTGTCTTGTTGTTTTTTGAAGGCAGAGAGGAATTTGTATAGACTGATTAGTACATTTGTTTTTTTTTGTATTGTGAAGACTTGTTTATATAATTCAAATTATATTGAAAATGAAAAAAAAAACTTGAAGAAAGAGGTTTTTGTTTTTATGTGATTATTGTTTTGCTGTGTATTTATTGGTTATCATGTGACCGAAAATATTAGGATTTATGTCGTTGATTTGGCTTTTAATCAAAAAGCTCTCGTAGCTCAGTTTGATAGAGCACCCACAAAGCTTACGCAACTTCAATAATTTTTTAGTGCTTAAATACACAAATCTATTGAAAAAAAAAAACTTTTATTTTTCATAATCTCGTGAAATTATATATTATTTTTCAAATTATGCTTATGTGTCAATAGATGTTACAAATATATTTCAATATTAAACCAAATAGCAATAGATGATGTGGTGTAATAATATGTTAGAATTTAACTGGTTATTTATTTGGTATACGAGATAAACTCAGAATTTAAGGTTACTAATTTTTATATATATATAAGTACAAATTTTCATATCACATAATAGTATGCAATGGAGATGATAATGGTGCTAATTCTAATCAAATCTCAATTAAGAA
This sequence comes from Aethionema arabicum, assembly GCA_000411095.1. Lineage (NCBI taxonomy): Eukaryota > Viridiplantae > Streptophyta > Magnoliopsida > Brassicales > Brassicaceae > Aethionema > Aethionema arabicum. Next base: position 376,437 of record KE152099.1, on the reverse strand, counting down.
AACAAGAAATTATTAAATATATATAATATATACACCGGCGGCTGATATAGCAACTATAAAGAATTTAATGTACTTTTGAATTTGAGTGTCTGTTTTTTTTGTATTGTGAAGACTTGTTTATATAATTGAAATTATATTTAAAATGAATAAAACTGAAGAATGAGGTTCTTGTTTTTATGCGATTATTTTTTGGCTATGTATTTATTGATTATCAGGTTACCGAAAATATTAGGCTTTATTGAACTGATTCGATTTTTTAATAAAAAAGCTCTCGTAGCTCAGTTGGTTAGAGCACCCGTTTAGTAAGCGGGAGGTCTTGAGTTCAACTCTCAACGAGAGCATATTATAAACCTTTCTTGTTTTTTTTTAAATTTGAAATCAATATGTAAGAAATTAAAAAAAAAAATCATTTATTAGGAAATTTTTTTTTTTTCCAACATTTATTAGGAAATTATACAAAAAAATTAGAGAAAGGCGATGAAAATGAAAAATATAGCAAAAAAAAAAGTCATAAAAAATAATATTTTCCTATGAAACTAAGAAAATAATCAAAACAACCAATAGTGTAATTTTCCCTATAAAGAATCTTTCTGATACGGCGTCGTTTTGGGTGAAGTTAAAATTAGGGTTTTGTCCATATAAGTCGATTACCATTTCGATGTCGTCAATCGATAATTCAACCTTCTTCGTCTTTGGTGAGATCGTCGGATACATAACTGGGGACGGGTAAGGACTATGCTCTAATCCAAGCAAATGCCCAATCTCGTGAACCGCTACAGATTCCAAGTCAATCGCCTTCTTATTAAACTCCAAATTTGAATCATCCTCGTCGACGATCCATGTCTCCGCCGCATCAAAGTGAGCATTCCCGTCTTCTGGATACTCGGCGTGTGCTAGCGTCCCTAGAGGACCGTCAAATGCTACTTCGTCACCGTGAGGTCCGGTATAAAACTTGATTTTCAAATCCGCTTTTGTTTCATCGTCGATTTCTTCGAAATTTACTGGAATTACAATCGCCCAACGGGAAAAAGCTCGCTGAAAAACAGATTTGATTTGGGCTGGGGTTGCGTTATCGAGTTTGTGTGTTTTTGAGATGGCGTAAGTTAGCGTGAAGGGGGTTTTACGGTTCCATGATGTTAGTGTAAAAAAGCTAAAATGCGCAGATACCGTAGCATCGCTAACACCACAACGCGGTTGTGACATTAGATTGACGGTTTTTGAATCGAGTTTACCGGTTATTGCTAAACCGTGATTTTTTTGGTATAGTGAAATTGCTGATTCGAGATTATTATCGAATTCGTCCGAGATATTATTGTTTGAGTCGTCAATATAACCGAATCTATGAAGGTATCTTTTGAGATTCGATACTCCGCTGACGTGGCTACCTTTCTTGACGTTAAGGAGACTTGAGAAATCGTGCCACGTGGCATTGCTGACTTGGCTTATCTCAGACGTTTTTGTTCTTGTTGATTCTGGTATGCTTCTACCGGAAACAACTCTAAAGAACAAAAACAGAAAATAAATAACTTTGATTATGTGAATGAAATTTCGAGACATTGTGACCTAAAGATTCGAGATTACGATTTATAAACTTTCTCAAAACTAAATTTTTGATCTCTAAATCGTTACAAAACAATATTTGTATACTCTTTCCTTATATAGAAGAATTAAACTACTCCTAGTTCTATTAGGATTACAATAACACAAGCTTTATCTAAACGATAATCATATCTAGATCTTATTTGTATGTATCTCTAACTAATAGATCTTATTTGTGTGTATCTCTAACTATAGGTCTTATTATTTTTTTCTTAGAAACAATTTCTATTTTCAAGTTACGAATTTATCCATATTTGTATACCTCATATGTATATTGTAAAGATAATTTTAGTTTAAATTTCCATATTGTGTAAAACAACAAAAAATGATGGTAGTTGACAATCTATACTATTAATTATTTGATAAACTATTTTGAAAATAAATATTTATTTTGTAAACAATTACGCTATATATTATTAGAAAAAATTAATAACTAAAGAAATATTATTTTTGGATCATCATTAATGCTAATTTTTAAATAACTAACTCAAAGTTAAATATCTGGATGAGAACCATTCAAAAAAAACCATTCAAATTATTCTTTTTATTTCAAATATAATATTTTGAATTTAAAAATAAATGAATAAAACATTAAACTTATAATATACACGAATTATAAGCTTAATTTATTTTTCGCGAAAAAAAATTATTTTTAATTTAATTGAATAAATTCATGATTTTTTTGTTATTCGGATTTGGTTTACGTTTCAACTGAACCTCAAATTAAAAAAATAATTAAAATCGTTCGGGTTCTATTATATTTTGCATATATCTCTCATATAAAATATTATAAATTAATCTAACCAAACTAAAACCGTTTGACATCAAAATCAGAAAAAAAAATATTTACCACACATATAGTGCGGGTAAATTTCTAATATATATATATATATAATATACATATATAAATATTATAATTGAT
>KE152099.1:347882-371533 GCA_000411095.1 Aethionema arabicum | reverse complement strand
TTGCCACGTTGCATCACGGGGAGCCTTCTCCTCCTCTCCTTTTTTTTTTTAATTATTTATTTTATTTTAATTATTTATTTTAATTGTAGATGTAAATATTGTAATGGCAACCTATATATATACGTGGCTAAATTTATTTTTAAGTGCAAATAGATAGTCAACAATATTTGTTTGCGAACGAAAAAAACACTTTATGCTAAGAATTTACAGAAGATTCTTGGCTAGTTTAAACCATAAAATGCTCACAAATAAATTTTACTATATATTGATTTTTTCATATGGTGGTTAATGGTCACAATTCGATCACTTTAATTGTTATTTAAATATCAAATGGGATATTAAATACAAATAATTATACTTGTTATCAATCTAAGTCTATCTAATGGTTTACAAAAAATCAAAATACGAAAATTATTCAAATTTAAAGAGAAAAAAGAAGAATGTAATATTCAATGGTACTTTTTTTTGGAAAAAACTAGTATTCAAATTTAAAGAACATGAATATATTTTTGAAAATATTCATTTTAAAAAAATGAAAAACCATTGAATTGCAATTTTTAAATTTTTTTTTTTTTAAATTGAAGAACGAAGAACTATTGGAAATATCCTAATGATGTTTGTTCTACATTAATCTCGTTGTTTAAATTTTGATCTTTAGATAATTCAACCATTTTACTTCTATATGGTTACCAATACAAATTAAAAAGAGTTATTTATATTATTAGTTACTTAATTTTGGTATAATTTAAGTAGGGATAACATTTAATATAGTTAGAAATGGATTAATGAGTGTAAGTGGAAAACAAAGAGATTGAGATGCACCACTAATACACAACACTAATATTATCACTATATATATATATATTACCAAAGTGTTTTGCTGCCACTTTTCCCAATACTATTGGACACAAATACATTATATATTACTATATTATATACAAATATAATAAGTATCCACCCCTCTTTTTGTTTTGCTTTCTTTTCCTTTTGTAAAACTTTCTTTATACTAATAATATTTAAGTTGTACAAAAACAAGATATAAATTCTTTTAACTTGAGAACTGTATACAAATATTATAATTTGACTTCATATAGTCTCTTTTAACAATGGCAAAGGAAAATAATAATTTTATTAGATTTGATTTCTAGAATTTACATATTTAAATTATTCAATTGATTATTTTACACAATTTAAAATAGAAATCTTAAAAAAACATTTTACAGTAGATGTCAACGTGTTTGTATATTTTTTAATAATGTATACAAATGTGCAAAACACAATTCTAAAACACATTATTGTATATTATATCGTAATAATTAATTTATCATTTTTTTGTTTTCACACATAGCAGAAGTTAAAGTACTAAAATTACATTTATTTAATTTTCCTCTCATATTTCCTTCACATTTTAAGGAATTAATCAACAACTTTTGGGATAATTATTTTTCAAATTTACATTTATTTAATTATTTTTCACATTTTAAGGAATTAATCGCATATATATATATATATATTTTTTTTTTCCTTTCATAATCGCATATATATAATCGTAAATATATGTATAAGTTTATATAGAAAGAAGTAGTGCAGATGTTAGAAAATGCGTTGGTGTATTTGGGTGCCTTAATCATATGCTTGAATGTGCGTTAATGCATTATTTAATGAAACTATATACTATTATTTAATTATTAATGCATGTTGGTCTTAAGACACTAGGCATAATTATTATTTTGTTTTATTATTAAAAATCTAAAGATAATTAAAAGTCATTCCTTCAGGTTTTATTGGTAAAAAATTAAAGTACTAGATGACGCAATAAAACAAATAATTAATTATAATTAAAATAATAAAGAACAATAGTAACTAAAAATGATAATACAATTTTGTGAAATGCTGGGTTGGTTTTATTATACTATAATAAAAATGAGTTATATTTAATTTTATATGTATGAGCTGGATCCACACATCAAGGCGCTCTGGACCCACCTTTTTTCTCAATTATTATAAGATCCGTACCCCTTACTTTACAGTATTTATATATTAAGCCCCATTTATTTTTATATCTTACTAATACAACCCATACCTTTTTATCTATACGTCAAGGGACATTTTAGTTTTTTTTTTGTATAATGTATATACCACATGCTTTGTTATCATGTTAAATAAAAATGATCAATGGTTAATCATATAATTTTGGATCAAGATTAATATGATCTAATTTTAGTTCTATGAATTTTGTATGGAAAATTAATTTGTAGAATTAACATTATATGCCCTTTTACGAGTTTAATATATTTATATATATTATGTATTTTACCAAAAATATTACTATATATTTATTAATATAGCAATTTTCTTAAAAATAAACTACTAAATGTATGTAACAATTGTGAATATAGTAAATATAAGATTTGTTTTGTTGTAAACCGGAAAATATCAATGTATAATAGTATTTTTTTTTAACTTCATATATACATTCATAATTTTTTTTTTCATATTTATATTCCCATAACTATTAATCTTCTTAAAACTACTTTAAACATATTCATTCCTTTTTCTTTCAATTTTATGAATACTTAAATTTTAAAATCTTACAAGCGAACAATATTTCATTTTTAAATTTGAAGGCAATTACCTATACCTCTCTTATATGGTTAAATATATATATTTTTTTAAAAAAAGATATCATTTTTTAATTTGTTGAATGCAATTCGTTTGCGGGAGGGGTCAAACTTAATTTTCATAAACTTATATGGTCTATTTTGAAGAAAAGTAAAAATAAAAGGGCATCTCTGATCCACGTACACATACGGAGATATGTAATTATATATAGATACATTATTATTATTCTATTTGTATAAACATTTTCATATTATTAGATTTAAATTTTAATAATTCTCAGAAAAAAAAAAATCTGTAACAGAGAGAAATTTAGCTTCAAACATCTGAGAAAGACAAAGCTTAAAATCTTCCTTTTTTTTTACCGCAAAAATTTCATATGCGTATCTCAATTTCAAAATCTCATCTCAGTATCAATTTTCTTACTTTTTTTTATCCCCAATTCGTCGAATCAATCCTCTTTTCTGGGTATATATATATATTCTCTTCTGTTTCTTTGTTTATCATCTTTAGCTTCTTGAATCAGCGATGATGAATCCGGGTCTCGTAAGAGTGCCCGAGTCTAGTTCCGGTAGAAATCTAGCCGGAGAAGTTGCTCCGGACCAGTTTCCGGCGGGTTTAAGAGTTCTTGTAGTCGACGATGACCCAACTTGTCTTATGATCTTAGAGAAGATGCTAAGGACTTGTTTTTACAGAGGTATGAAACCAAGAATCCCCAAGAACCGGTTTAATTTCAAATCTGAATTTCTCTCTAACGGTTATCTCTCGCCTTGACGATTTCATGAATTATGTGGTCCAATTTTCCAAATTTTTATGTTATTTCGTTGGATAATTATGCTTTTAATTCGGTAGTTGACTACTTTTCCTCAACTAAAATTAGAAATCTAAGCTATAGAATTTGACTGGAATTTCACCAGACTCAGACTTCTCATTCCCGAAACACTGTTAGATTCAAAGCATATATATACATACATACACAAAGAAAAATGATTATAATGGTTAGATCATACAAATCTTACATCTGGGTTTTCATAAATTCAATAGATCCTTCAATTTTTGTTAAAATTCCTTGATTTTCTTTCACAAAATGGAGAGATTTAGTCTTTACCTTTGATTTTGATTGATTACAGTAACAAAGTGTAACAGAGCAGAGATAGCTTTATCACTTCTGAGGAAGAACAAGAACGGATTTGATATAGTGATAAGTGATGTTCACATGCCAGACATGGATGGATTCAAGCTTCTTGAACATATTGGTCTAGAGATGGATTTACCTGTAATCAGTATGTGTTTCTTTACTTCTTCATATCAATCATCTCACATACCTCTAGATTCTTGTTTTGAGATTGTTTAACTCATGTGAATTTTGTTGCAGTGATGTCTGCTGATGATTCAAAGAGTGTAGTACTAAAAGGAGTAACACATGGAGCAGTAGATTACCTTATAAAACCGGTCCGAATCGAAGCTTTGAAGAATATATGGCAACATGTTGTGAGAAAGAAGAGGAATGAGTGGAATGTTTCTGAACAGTCCGGGAGTATCGAAGAGATTAGTGACCGGCCGCAGCCGCAACAGCGAGGTCCCGGTACTGGCGACGAAGCTGATAACAATTCGTCTTCGGTTAATGAAGGGAATTGGAGAGGATCACGAAAGCGAAAAGAAGAGGAAATAGATGAACAAGGTGATGATAAAGAGGATGCTTCAACTCTTAAGAAACCTCGTGTGGTTTGGTCTGTTGAATTGCATCAACAGTTTGTAGCCGCGGTGAATCAGCTCGGTGTCGAGAGTAAGAAACAACATTCTTGCTCTACATTTGTTGTTTTCCTCATGGTTTTTTTCCGGTCTAATCGCAGCTTTTTTCGATATCAATGTAGAAGCGGTTCCTAAGAAGATCTTAGAGATGATGAATGTACCAGGACTAACACGAGAAAACGTTGCTAGTCATCTCCAGGTAAGCTTTTCATTACCAGAGATTATACATTATCTGATCTGTTCTTTAACACTTGAAGTTGTGGATTGCAGAAGTACCGGATATATCTTAGAAGGCTTGGAGGAGTATCGCAGCATCAAGGGAATCTTAACCATTCATTTATGACTGGTCAAGATCCAAGCTTTGGTCCTCTTTCGACGTTGAATGGATTTGATATTCAAGCTCTAGCTGTTGCAGGTCAGCTCCCTGCACAGAGTCTAGCACAGCTTCAAGCAGCTGGTCTTGGTAGGCCTGCGCTTTCTAACTCAGGAGCACCTCTTGTAGATCAAAGAAGTATCTTCAGCTTTGATAACCCTAAGATAAGATTTGGAGATGGACATGATCAGTCACAGCCACGGATACAAATACCAGTAAACAATAATACTAAGCAGATGAACATGCTGCACGGTGTTCCAACGAGTATAGGACAGAAACAATTTACCAGTCTACCACAACAACAAGTATCTGCTGTGAATTCAGTAAATGTTCAAAGCAGTGGAATGCTAATACCTGTAGCTAATCAGCAGCTGCAGCAAGTCTCTCGAGGGCCAACGATGGTGAGGTCGGCCTCTCTTGGTCATCAGCCGACGTTATCAAACAACATTTCAAGAAGAAGTGAGATTCCGGTGAGTAGCAGAGGGTTACCAGGTGGTTATAACATGGTGACACAACATTCAACACCTCCGATCTTCAATAACTTTCATTCGGAACTGCCGAGAAATAGCTTCCCGTTGGCAAGTGCTCCTGGAATATCGATTCCGGTGTCTAGTTCTTATCAGGAAGAGGTTAATAGCTCAGATAGAAAAGGCTCATCAGCTGTTACTGCATCCTTGGGATTTGGTAACCCTAGCTACGACGTTTTCAGTGATTTGCAACAGCACCAGAATAATAAATTGAATGATTGGGATCTACGGAGTATCGGAATGGTGTTTAATACTCATCAGGACGCAGCAGCAGCAGGATCGGTAGCGTTTTCTTCATCGGAAGTGTACTCTTCGTCTTCTTCGCAGAGAAAAAGACGGCATGTGGATACGGTAGCTGAGCATGGACAGAACCACCAGCAACAGCCGCCATTAAACCAGATTTACATGGATGGTGGTTCTTCAGTAAGGGTGAAGTCAGAGAGAGTGGCGGAGACGGTAACCAGTCCTCCAGAAATAACACCATTTCACGAACAGTATCATCAAGAAGATCTCATGAGTGCGCTTCTCAAGCAGGTTTGATCGATTAAGCACTGGAAACACTTTTGACCAAAATTGATACAAAAACTTACTCGAGTCTTGTGAAATGGATGCAGGAAGGTATTCCATCGATAGATAACGAGTTCGATTTTGACGGATATTCAATCGATAACATCCCGGTTTAACTGCCATCATCGCCTGCAAAAAAAACTCAGACTAGAGACTGTTAAATTCTTTGTTTTCTCTACCTTCTTCCTCTTGGAGAAGCGGGAAAACTCTACAGACATTAAAGTTGTGTATCGTTTAGATGATAATCTGCAGTAAATTCAAAAGCAGATTACAGAAGACTAAATCTATCTTTTGAATATTTTTTAGGAGTAATGTTAATTTCTGCAGATTTTTTCTTTTCTTTTTTGTTTGTTTTAGATATTTTGATCTTTGACCAATTTTAGGTAAACGTTGTTTGCATTGTCCTTGTGTAAATATACCTTTTTGCTTGTTTTATAATAAAAAAAATCTGGTTAATGAACAAAAGCCACAAAAAACTATACTAGTTAACCGACCGGTTAACATTGAAACCGGTTTAGAGAATTAAGAAGAGTAGTACTATAGTAGTATACAGACTGAGATACAATACAAGAATGGGCACTACACAGATATATCTTTATATTCGTCCAACACTGCAAAAACCAGACGTAGCCATTACTGCACCAGTAGCTAAAGAATCGATTTGATCTCGGTCCGGAGACTCAAGAAACTGTATGATCAGCCAACGGGAGGCTTGACCGGAGGGTTTACTTTGCGCGGTTATAACCGTAGAATCAAGAGAGACAAGAGTGGTAAAGCCATGAGGAACATAGAGATGTGTTTCTTGAGGCTGTTGCTTGTTGGGAGTATAGATGGGAGAGAGCATTCTTCACCGTTGAAGAATACTTTAGATGGGAAACCATCTCCGGCACGGATGTTGATCCCGGGAGTTAGTTTCTTGGTGAAGGAGATAACGGACTGTTGTTTACCGGGGATTCGAGGTTGCTTTAATGGATTCTCTGCGTCTCGTTCTGCTACGAGGTAGTTTAATCCTGGAAGACCTTCCATGAAAATAGTGTTGTTATTCCCGTTGATGCCGAGGGCTGTTCCGTTGAATGAATAAGCTTTTTCGAAACCTGGAGCAGCTTTTTTCATTTGAATTGCTGTAAACCAATCTGCAAAGTTTGTTTCTCCCCAGTTAAAGATTGTGACACGAGCTGTCCATCCACCTCTGTAGTCTGTTGCTAAATGCCAATTGATGCTAACTCCGCAGTTATCGCCACATGGTGGTGGGTTTGGTACTGTCCGGTGTTTTAGATCTGACCAAGCCCGGGTGAGTATGGTTCGGTTTTCGAATGGGACTAGGAGAGCTTCCGGGGGGAGAAGAGTAGCTGGGGCTGTTGTGCTGCAAGCACGAGATGCTCTGTTGTTGGAACAACCACAAGCGCAGGTGTTGCAAGGGATGATTGAGTCGTTGAAGTATGCAGAGAATGATACACAACATCTTGGACTAGCATCTTTTGGTTGAGTGATGTTGCAGACCACTTGCCAGCTTGCAAAAGCAGTTCGGTTTGAGGGTAAACCACTAGGATCGATGAACTGGCTCGGGCTTACTCGAACAGGAGGGCCACAGACGTAGTCCGGGTTTAGTGTACCATTAATTCGCCAGTTTTGAGGTGGTGACAGAGCAGAGATGTTGAGATTTGGCGGCATTTTGTATACGTGCATCTGGAAAGCTGAGCTTGACTTACTAGGATCCATTGATCGCGGCAAAATTGTTCCGTTTCTACAGCAGAATGGGATTAGACCGAATGTAGAGTCATTATATTTCGTCAGAGGAAGATCTATGATGATTGGTCGTCTTGCACAGCTTAATACGTTGGAAAAATCAAGATCTTGATAGTATTTCCCTTGTGGGCCATCGATACAATCGGATGAATCGACTAGACTCGGGTAAGCTCCTTTCATGGTGTTAATAAACTCGTCGTGCATCCAGTCAAAACTCAGTTTCCAGTTATCTAGCCGGCCAAGAGGGTTATGATTCTCCATCGTGACTTGCGCCCAGTAATTAGATCCATATGATCTGACAACATCGTACATGATAGTGAGATCTCCATTTTGTCGGGGAAGGAACTCTTCCTCAATGATGTCTGCTTTAAAGTCAGGGTCTGGCTTGCAGCATACATTCAGTACATTTCTACCTATAGGGAAACAAAGAGGAAGATGAAAAATCAAGAGAAAGACGAAGAAAGCATAAACATGGACACAACTTGCAAAAAGCTTCAAAGTTGCTTATGCATTCCAAACAGCAACACAAATTAGTTTCTTAGAATCAATCAAAAAAGCCAATGCTATCATTGCCATGTCAAGAACTGACGGACTCAAGCATGTTATGTGCTTAGTGTATTAATTTATACAATAGCTCCTATGTAAATCCAAATTCAAGCTGCAAAAATCTTAAGACTCCTATAATTGATCAGACTAATTCAAACGTTAGGTGCAAGAAGAAAGCTAGAGAAACATGAAGACTTTTTTCCACGAGTGATTACATGGGATCTAAGACAATCATTGTTGCTGGAGTTTGACTATTTCTATTAATCTAAGCATTATATTAGTTCCAGCTTGATCAAATGGATCTACAGTAGATATACTTGCTCCTAAATATAGCAAACCAAGATCATTACACAGAGCCTTTTAGCATAAGTGAAATGCAGAATCGAGCCATTAAATCCAGGAACTAGAAGCTAATTTCCAGATTCTAGTGACGAAAAGCCCCAAAGATTTTATTACCTCGTTGAGTAGGCTTGGGACAAACCCAACCATCAGTAACGAGACTAATATTCTGCGGAAGCGGTGCTCTCGGCGGCGCCACTCCAAACTGCGTTCCCACTAGCTCGACACGCGCTTGCATCTGAGTGATGTCACCCGCCGTCTGAATAGCCGATTTCAAATCCGAAGAGGGATAGCCAGTGAAGACGGTGCCATTTCCTACTCCCACCGGAAAACTCGAGCCATCGAAGAGTACAGCGTTGGTAGCGGACACCAAGATCTCCTGGTGACCGAACTTGACAAAGACACGCCATGACTTAAGCTCATCACGGCCGTTGTTGAGCACAGTAAGCACTGATTCGAACCGGTAAGGCTGGTTAGTTGAATCAATAGGCGGGATCTTAGATCCCTTGGAGTAAGTGTACTCAACGAAGACGCCGTTGCATAGATCGGAATCTGAAGGAGGAGGAGGTGGCGTAACAGCGACGGGTTGAGATACCGTGAGAGGTATCGCGATGAGGAGAAGAGAGGAGAGTAGAATGATATGAAGGGAGAAATCCATGAACCCTAATCTCTGAGTAGACAACAATGGAGATTTTGAATTTTGGAGAGGTGTGAAAAGGAAGGAAGCTATGACTGTGTAATGAAAAGCGCGTTTTCAAAATCAAATTCTCTCTGTGCTTTGATTTTCTGGCAAAATTCAGCGACTATAAGTTAATAAGACTAAAAGGGTCAAAATTCTTGCATATAATTATAAGTATATACTAAAATATTCGCAATGACATAAAGTTATGAAATAATGATTCGAACAAAAATAATAAACAATATAAATGTAACCGAATTCATAATCTTGTATTTAGTTTTTAAGACAAAATGTTTATTTAAATGGTTGCTAATTGAGGTTAAAAATAAATAAATAGTGGTTGCTAATTTATGGAAAACATAATAGTATATAAACAAAAAGGAAAATATCAAATTAGATACAAATATAAAGAAAATACTAAAAACTAATTAAGAAGGATACCAAAAGAAAATATAAACTACATTTTGTAACGGAATTATTTTTTTGTATAATATATATATATAATTAGAATATGTAACCCATTTTCCAGATACATATATGTATAAAACATATAACTTGTTTCGTGACTCATGCGATTTTATTTTTTAAAATGCGTTATGTATTTTAGATTTTAAAATTATAACATTTAGCACATAGAAAGTAATAAATTTTAGACAAAAAAGGAAGAAAGAGCCGTTGAGCGGCTTTTGGGGCCCCACTCACTTGAACTATTCAAAAGCTCAGCTGTCCACGTCAGCATATGTCCCATGTAGCATGTGCCCAATTTTAATAATTATTATGCAAGTGGAGTTTAAATTTAGAAAAATTTATTAAATTATATAATTTGTTGGTTAATTTCCGGTTAGCTTATGCTATTGTATATAAGTATTTTTTTATGTAACACGTCACCGACATTGGTTGATTCTTTACATGATTTGATAATTGAGAAAATAAAAACTTTGATTACTAACTCCTAATGATCGTATAATTCTATGAGTTCTTTAGCATTATATAGTTAATTTTAAACTAGCTAATAATGAGTAACAACAGAATTACATGATTTAATTTTATATAATATAGTATCTAAATGTTACAAGATGTTGAATACCAACTAAGCAAGTAACAATAATTTTTCAATTTTTTTGTTGTCACGTAAATCATTTGCATTGTGATAAAGAGGAAAATAGAATTAAATGATAACGTTATCCACAACCACAAAACTCTTACAACTTGACAACTTATTATTTATTTCTTATAAATTATATTATGCAAAACTAAAATTCAAACGATGATACAAATCGTTAGCTTTTTAGAAACGAATAAAAAAAAATATGATGTAACATATAAAAGTATAAAGTAAAAATATAACTATGATCTTATTATATATTTGTAGATAAGATCAAATTAATTAAAGATAAACATCAAAATAGACAAATCCTATACACCCTTTTTCCTTTTCTTTTGTTCCTGTTGTAGTTTTAGATAAGAAAACATGTTACATATATTTATTTGTGTAGTCCAATATTATTAATATTTGATATAATTGATATTTATATGATTATTTCTAAAATTATAACACCTTTCGAATAAAGAAAATATATATTTGTTACATAAATAGTAACACACACAGTCATGGACACGCATTCTTATCCGTTTCTTCTTGAATTGCGAAAACGTTTACGTAACATTTATTAAATTTTTAAATTATTTATAGGAAATAACTTGTAATAAAATCCAAAAATGTGGTTAATCTAAAATTAATCTCTTCATTAATCAATTTAGCTTATTAAAAAAGATCAATTAGTATAAGGACAAAATTATAAAACCCCTTTGGATTTACAGAGAAGTGTGAGATTTTAGGCTCTCAGTCACTTTCATTAGCAATTTAGGCTCTCAGTTAGTTATCGGATCTTTCGCGGAGAGATCGTCGGAGAAAATGAGGATTGACGAGAACGATGGCGTCTCGGCTTCCAGCAAACACCTTGTTTTTGCTTACTATGTTACCGGTCATGGTTTTGGTCACGCCACTCGCGTTGTTGAGGTTCTTTTTACTCTTTCTCTCTGCTTCCGATTCTCTTCTGGTGTTCTTGCATTCTGATTTTCGATTTCTGTTGTTTGTTCTCTCGCTTGATCTCCGGCTGAATTGTTGCGTTTCTTGGTGGCTCAGGTTGTTCGTCACTTGATCGCGGCGGGGCACGATGTACATGTCGTCACTGGCGCGCCTGATTTTGTCTTCACCTCTGAAATTCAGTCTCCGAGGCTCTTTATTCGAAAGGTCTTTTAACTCTATGTCTTCTTATAGCAATGAATATTTGCTTGATCTTTCGATGATCGGTGAAATAAGGATGTTACATGTGATTCTTGGATGTTGTATAACGCGACATTAGGTTCTTTTGGATTGTGGAGCTGTGCAAGCTGATGCGTTGACCGTCGATCGTCTTGCTTCATTAGAAAAGGTTTACTCGTATGATCACTCTAATGGTTCTTGTCCATTTGGATCTTCCCTTTAATTTACTTTCTGTTTTATGATAACATTTTAAGATTGATATACGTCATGCTGGTGTGTTCAGTATGTTGAAACAGCCGTGGTTCCTAGAGCAGCAATACTGCAAACGGAAGTGGAGTGGCTTCATTCTATCAAAGCCGATTTTGTGGTATTTTCTTGATTCATAAAATTTCACTTTCTTTATCAGACTCACCGGTCCTTGCGCTTCTTATTCAGTCAAACTTTTTGTTTAGTACTCCATCATTTCTTTACTGAGAATTTTCCGTATTTGTTAAAAACAGGTGTCTGATGTTGTCCCTGTAGCATGCCGGGCAGCGGCTGATGCTGGGATACGATCTGTTTGTGTCACCAATTTCAGGTGACAATTTTGATGATTCTGTTTGTATCTCTTTTCTTGTTTAGCCTGAGGTCTTCTCCTGGTTGTGGTCCTCATTCATGGCCTATGCCGTATCTCTGTCTCTACCATTCAAACTTTTGAATTTTTGGTATCTTGTTCTCACCTACTTTTTGTTAGAAGGAAGAGTTGGTAATGAACTACATAAACTTAACTTTACTTTTTTTTCTTTCATGTCAATTTTAGCTGGGATTTCATCTATGCTGAGTACGTTATGGCTGCTGGATATCATCATCGTTCCATTGTTTGGCAGGTAGTTGTTATGCAGAAGCTGCAAATACTAATTAATACTGAATTTACTAAGTTAATGCTAAATTTCATTCAATCATTTTTCTCTCCTGACATAGATAGCTGAGGATTATTCTCATTGCGAGTTCCTAATTCGCCTCCCAGGATATTGTCCAAGTATGCAGCATTTCTATTTACCATTCTCTTTTTTTTATGTCATTTCTACTGAGTGTATAATGCTTTCATGCCTTACCGCTATTTCCTTCTTTTCTTGTAGTGCCTGCTTTTCGAGATGTCATTGATGTACCATTAGTTGTGAGGAGACTCCACAAATCTCGCAAGGAGGTCTGCCAACAACATTTCATTGATTTTATCTTCAGTGGCACAAATAGGCCAAATAATCTCTATTGCCCCTTTTGATCAGCTGAGGAAAGAACTTGGGATTGATGAAGATGTGAAAGTTGTTATACTCAACTTTGGTGGACAGGTCTGCCTCTTTGCTCTTGCATTTGAGTTTTTCATACTTGCGTGTACATGATTTGTTTCATTTTCCCTATGTTTTTCATAAACGCTAATTATATGTGCACATTGTATGCGTGCTTTTTTTTACATATGCAGCCTTCAGGGTGGAAGTTGAAGGAAGAATCTCTTCCCTCTGGCTGGCTATGTCTGGTAACTTCAACGTGTTCCCTGCATCTGTTTATCCAGAGTTTCTTTTAATTTATACTGTTGGCTGAAGTTATCAATTTGTTGTTCAGGTTTGTGGAGCATCTGAAACCCAGGAGCTGCCACCAAATTTTGTAAAGCTTGCTAAAGATGCTTATACACCTGATATTATAGCTGCATCTGACTGTATGCTTGGTCAGTATGTAACCTGATTAGGAAATTGCCAATTCGATTAGATGGCTACTGGTGTTACTATAAGAGCTGTTTCTATGGTTTCAGGAAAAATTGGCTACGGTACTGTCAGTGAAGCCCTATCATACAAGATTCCGTTTGTCTTTGTGCGCAGAGATTATTTCAATGAAGAACCCTTTCTGAGAAATATGCTCGAGGTTCAACCAATTCCTCTTTTCACCTCACTTATTTGAGCTTAATTAACTCGCCTCTTTCACTTAAAAAAACCTTGGATCACATGTTTAAAGTTCTAATTCCGTTGGCAGTTTCATCAATGTGGCGTTGAGATGATCCGGAGAGACCTATTAATGGGCCAATGGAAACCATATCTTGAACGTGCAGTTAGCTTGAAACCTTGCTATGAGGGTGGCATCAATGGTGGTGAGGTAGATTGCTCTATCTTCTTTTATCTTTTGTCACTTAAGTTGTAAGATTATGAGAATGTATGCTAAAATTCGTACTGCCTAGAAGTTTACTTCTCTTTCTGCTGCCTGGTGCAACGGTAGGTTGCAGCTCACCTCTTACAGGAGACAGCCATTGGAAGACATTGCACATCCGATAAGGTAAATTGTATTTTTATCTATGAAGTCTTATTGTGTAAAGTGCATTTGTGCCATCAGAAGTATGTTGCACGTGGTATTTTAGCAGCAAAATCCTTCTTTAAAGAAAATTATCTTGGAGTTTTTCAGTTGGGTTTTCCGTGTCTTGCAGCTAAGTGGTGCAAGAAGATTACGTGATGCGATTATCCTAGGGTATCAGCTACAGAGGGTCCCTGGAAGAGATATTGCTATTCCAGAGTGGTATTCAAAGGCTGAAAATGAACTAGGTCAATCTGCTGAATCATCACCAACTTCTCAAATAAACGAGAATAACTCACTGCTGGAGTCGTAAGTTTTGATTTTGTCTGGTTGTAATCTACTTTTTGTTTTCTTTTTTCCTTACCCCATGCTCATTTTTTGCAGATGCGTAGATGATTTTGATATCCTTGAAGGCGACGTTCAAGGTCTTTCAGATACATGCACGTTTCTTAAGAGTTTAGCCCAGCTAGATACTATCCATGATTCTGAAAATCGTATGGAGAAGAAAACAATGCGTGAGCGAAAGGCTGCTGGTGGGCTCTTCAATTGGGAGGTAAGAGGAAAAGGAAACAAATTGTGTCCGAAATTCTCATGCCTGATTCGCTTGCAACTTTTCCAAAAAGCATGGCTTTACGAAAATTATTCTTGGACTTGGACGTAATGTCGCATCATTATTTCAAATTGCTGCAAACATATTTCCTAAGCACAATTATGTATTATTTCTTAAAGTTAACTCTCATAATTCTGAGTTCAAGTTAGATTTGTTGAGAAAAATTGGTGCTTTGCAGGAAGAAATCTTTGTTGCTAGAGCACCTGGAAGGTTAGATGTGATGGGCGGGATTGCAGACTATTCAGGAAGCCTTGTCCTGCAGGTCAGATTTCTCTACTATTGTTTTTTATTGTCACACGTGTCTGCTTTCCAATTTTGGTTTCGTCTCCGCTCCAAAAGCTTTTTGGCAAAAGGAGTAACTTTTTGGAAGTTTTAGTAATATTATCTAAGTTCCTTTTAACACAAAAAGTCACTAAGTCATATATATATCTTGACTCCCATAAATCTATTTTGATTGACCACTCAAATTTCCATTTCTATATTCCCGCTACTTCAGATGCCAATAAGGGAAGCTTGCCATGCCGCTGTTCAACGAAACCATCCTGACAAACATAGACTGTGGAAACATACGCAAGCCCGACAGCAAGCTAAGGGACAAGTACCAACACCAGTGTTGCAAATCGTAAGTAGTGTTTGAATTAAATCCTTATATCTACATTACGAGTTTTTTTCAGTATCGTGGATTGTTCTAGATGAGATTTTGCTTTGTGGTCATGTTGAGATTTCCTCAACTTGTTTGTTAGGTCTCATATGGATCAGAGATCAGCAACCGTGCCCCTACTTTTGACATGGACTTATCTGATTTTATGGATGGAGATGAACCAATATCTTATGACAAAGCAAGGAAGTTCTTTGCTCAGGATCCAGCACAGAAGTGCGTCTTTCCTTTTTTGTTTGAATTGTTTCATTAATTTGTCTCTAATAACAAGGTAATACATTCCAGGTGGGCCGCATATGCTGCTGGGACAATCTTGGTGTTGATGACAGAACTTGGTGTGCGTTTTGAGGATAGCATCAGCTTGCTGGTACGGTTTTCTCATCATTTGTTAGAATTTATGTCTCTCCCCTCTCCACTGTCGAATCCTGCCTGATTCATCTTTACTTCTTTGCAATTTTCAATTTTGTTGTACCATCTGTTGGTAATATTTTTGGCTTGTTCTTTGTTCTGGTGCAAATACTTTAATTCATCATGCTCTAGGTGTGAAGTAATCAACATGGTAAAAGAATGATTTCAGTTCTCAAAACCTAGATTAAATGGAAAGGAAGTTAGCACTCCAGAATTGTCACACCTAATAGGGCGGCATTCATGGATGCTTCTTAATGATTATTATAGCAAACTGTTCTATTCCTAGTCCTATTTTGGGATTTTCATAGTTTTGGGCCCATCATTTAGTTCTTGACTTTATGCATATAAGATGAAACTCAGAGCTGATTTCCTGGTCTAATTGTTATTTGTTTATTAGGTCTCTTCTGCAGTGCCTGAAGGTAAAGGTGTATCTTCATCTGCTGCTGTGGAGGTGGCTTGCATGTCTGCGATAGCTGCTGCCCATGGTAATTCAACCTAGACATCTTGTCAGTAAACAAGATTCATATGCTCACGAATGATATATAGTAGAAAACATATTTCATTTGAGATAATTAAAATATATCCGTTAGATTCACAAAGTTTTGATCAGCATATTTTTTCAGTCTATCCTAACAATTGTTTAATATAAATGTGCAGGACTAAGTATCAATCCCAGAGATCTTGCTATACTCTGCCAAAAGGTTTAATATTCAGCTTCAGTCCAGCTCATTTCCCTACTTTATGCAATGTGATGGTTTTCTGATTCACTTCTGTTGTCTTCCAGGTGGAGAATCATATTGTTGGAGCTCCATGTGGTGTTATGGATCAGATGACTTCGGCTTGTGGAGAAGCCAACAAACTATTGGCCATGATCTGCCAGGTAACGTCTCTTATCGCAACGCATAACCTAGAATGATCTTCGTCCATCATGTTAAACTACTCGTCCGGTTTGAAAGATCACATTGTTTGGTAGCTTATTTGAGATCTCTTTATATTTGTAGAGAGAATAGTATTTGATGTACTCCTTTTGTTTAAATTTGTCAACAATTATGTAGCCTGCAGAAGTAGTTGGGCTTGTTGAAATTCCCAACCATATCAGATTCTGGGGTATCGATTCTGGAATTAGACACAGGTAAAATGATCTTTCTCTACTTCTGCTTTAAAATTTATCCTCACCGCATCTCATTACTGTTGAAAAATTGTTTTTTTTGTTGCAGTGTTGGAGGCGCAGATTATGGTTCCGTCAGAGTTGGTGCCTACATGGGTCGAAAGATGATTAAATCAATGGCGTCTTCTATTCTGTCACAGTCAATGTCAAGTGCTAACGGAGGCAACCCTGAAGAGCTAGAAGATGAAGGGATTGAGCTACTTGAAAGCGAAGCTTCATTAGATTACCTCTGCAATTTGTCAACTCACAGGTGGGAACAGAAGAGTTATTATATACTTAAATATTCAAAAGATGTGTACCTAGCGAAGAAATTTCAACTAACAACACTCTCAAGTTCACATGGCTGCATAATCATCTAATCACATAGCTTTTATTGTGATGCAGATATGAAGCTCGATATGCCGATAAGCTTCAAGATTTCATGCTGGGTCAAACATTCATAGACGAATACTCAGATCATGATGATCCAGTCACGGTTATTGATCAAAAACGTTCTTACAGTGTTAAAGCACCTACCAGACACCCTATATATGAAAACTTCAGGGTCAAAGTCAGTCTTTGCTATTTACCCTTTTTACCATATTTACCGATAATTTGCATCATCTTAACTGCTTACTACATTAAAACTTGACAAGTTTTGTTTTTGACTAAATGCTTTTTGTGTAGGCCTTTAAAGCTCTGTTGACTTCTGCAACTTCAGATGAGCAACTTACTGCTCTTGGTGGACTTCTCTATCAGTGTCACTATAGCTACAGCGCGTGTGGACTAGGCTCAGACGGCACCAACCGGCTCGTCCAGTTAGTACAGGGAATGCAGCACAACAGTTCGAAGACTGAAGACGGAACTCTCTATGGAGCCAAAATCACTGGCGGTGGCTCTGGTGGCACTGTCTGCGTTATTGGCCGCAACTCATTACGTAGCAGTCAGAAAATTTTCGAGGTATATATATACACACACACATACAAAAACTCAAAGTTAAGATAATTGAATGATATATAATGTTTGGTGAACATTCAGATTCAACAGAGATACAAAGCTGCAACTGGCTACATGCCACTTGTATTCGAAGGTTCTTCACCTGGAGCTGGAAAATTCGGTTACCTTCGTATACGACGTCGTCTCCTGCCTCTAGATGATTCCGTTCAAATCTCTCCATAAATCGGTAAACCTTTTATATTTATTATTATTTTATTCTAATAATAATAATAATATAGGATCTGAAAAGTACTTTTATTTTTATTTTTTGTTTATAAACATACGTACTCATTCTTGGTTTAGACAAATGCATAGATTAGTGAACTACCATTATTATCGTCATTTTAAAAATATAAATAAATTATTCTTGTTTCGTTTAATATTATTTATATAATATCCCTCACTTTAAAAGTGTTGTTCTTCTTCGTTCTTGCAACATGTTGCCATATATTCTTCAAAGCTTGGATCACTAATCTCTTCAATAGACTGTTCAGAAACTTCTTTCTGACTACATGTTGCCATATATTCTTCAGAGCTTCGATTTGGACACACTCTTTGAATCATCAACACTCTTTGAAGAAACATTCCACAACTTCAAGTGTTAAAAACACATCAGATAAGATAATGTATAAGCTCTGGTAATGAAAAGCTTACCTGGAGATGACTAGCAACGTTTTCTCGTGTTAGTCCTGGTACATTCATCATCTCTAAGATCTTCTTAGGAACCGCTTCTACATTGATATCGAAAAAAGCTGCGATTAGACCGGAAAAAAACCATGAGGAAAACAACAAATGTAGAGCAAGAATGTTGTTTCTTACTCTCGACACTGAGCTGATTCACCGCGGCTACAAACTGTTGATGTAATTCAACAGACCAAACCACACGAGGTTTCGTAAGAGTTGAAGCATCCTCTTTATCATCACGTTGTTCAGAAACATTCCACTCATTCCTCTTCTTTCTGACCACATGTTGCCATATATTCTTCAAAGCTTCGATTCGGACCGGTTTAATAAGGTAATCTACTGCTCCATGTGTTACTCCTTTTAGTACTACACTCTTTGAATCATCAGCAGACATCACTGCAACAAAATTCATATGAGTTAAACAATCTCAAAACAAGAATCTAGAGGTATGTGAGATGATTGATATGAAGAAGTAAAGAAACACATACTGATTACAGGTAAATCCATCTCTAGACCAATATGTTCAAGAAGCTTGAATCCATCCATGTCTGGCATATGAACATCACTTATCACTATATCAAATCCGTTCTTGTTCTTCCTCAGAAGTGACAAAGCTATCTCTGCTCTGTTACACTTTGTTACTGTAATCACTCAAAATCAAAGGTAAAAGACTAAATCTCTTCATTTTGTGAACAAAAAACTAAGGAATTTTAACAAAAATTGAAGGATCTATTGAATTTGTGAAACCCCAGATGTAAGATTTGTATGATCTAACATTATAATCATTTTTCTTTGTGTGTGTATATATATATATATATGCTTGAATCTAATAGAGTTGAGTCTGGTGAAATTAAACCGATTTTTGATTTCTTTCATACCTCTGTAACGACAAGTCCTTAGCATCTTCTCTAAGATCATAAGAGAAGTTGGGTCATCGTCCACTACAAGAACTCTTAAACCCGCCGGAAACTGGTCCGGAGCAACTTCTCCGGCTAGATTTCTACCGGAGTTAGACTCGGGCACTCTTACGAGACCCGGATTCATCATCGCTGGTTGAAGAGGTGATTATAAGGCCATATGCAATGGAGAACAGCCAAAAAGATCCTATAAGAAAAAAAATGGAGAAGAAGAGAGAGAAAAGGGGAGGAGAAAGAGAGAGATAGAGGAGAGAGAAAATGAAAGATACATCCCCAATTATTAAAAAAGAAAGGGAATATGGTAAAACAAACCACAAAGTTTGCTGATTTGGTGAAAAAAACTCTCAACTTTAAAAATGGTTTTTTAAACCACGAATTTTGAAAACCGAGTTTTTTAGACCATGAACTTTGAAAATTGAGGTTTTAAGCCCTACAATTTTTTTTTAATTAAAATTAAACTTTGAATATCAAATTAAACATAGTTTCAAACTTTAACAAACAAAATATATTTCAAATTTAGATGAATTAAACTATAATTTCAAGTTTAAATTTAAGATTTTAGTTTAAAAGAATTGATTATTAGGATTCATGGTTTAAAACACTCAATTATCAAAGTTCATGGTTTAAAAATCTATTTTGAAAGTTGATGGTTTTTTTCACCAAATCAGCAAACTTTGTGGTTTATTTTACCATTTTCCCAAAAAGAAATCTTATTTAACATGCTTTTAAAAAAGTTAGGATAGGTTAAAAAAAAAATTTTAATTTAAAAAAATTTACAAGACCCTTGGATATATACGTTGCACATGCCCTAAATTAATACTCTTTTCGTTGTTTAATATAAGTAGTTTAACATTTTCACACACAATTTAATAAAATAGTAAAAATGACAAAATTAACTTTACTTTTTTAGTAATAATTACAATAAAGTATAATAAAGTAGAATATTATTGTCAAAATATCACTTTTTATGCATTGAAATTTTAAAATTTTTTGGGGATTTGCAAAAATGACACTTTAATGAATTTTTTAGCAAAAATGGCACTGAAATGATATTTCTTACAAAAATAACATTTTGGATTCTTAGATGGACAACAATACCCTTTTATGTCATTTAATTATTAAAATTATTAACCGTATGTAAACTGTATGTAAACCGTATGTAAACTGTATGTAAACTGTATGTAAACCGTATGTAAACTGTATGTAAACCGTATGTAAACCGTATGTAAACTGTATGTAACCGTATGTAAACTGTATGTAAACTGGGTATTATGGTCCATTCATTTGGNACTACAAGAACTCTTAAACCCGCCGGAAACTGGTCCGGAGCAACTTCTCCGGCTAGATTTCTACCGGAGTTAGACTCGGGCACTCTTACGAGACCCGGATTCATCATCGCTGGTTGAAGAGGTGATTATAAGGCCATATGCAATGGAGAACAGCCAAAAAGATCCTATAAGAAAAAAAATGGAGAAGAAGAGAGAGAAAAGGGGAGGAGAAAGAGAGAGATAGAGGAGAGAGAAAATGAAAGATACATCCCCAATTATTAAAAAAGAAAGGGAATATGGTAAAACAAACCACAAAGTTTGCTGATTTGGTGAAAAAAACTCTCAACTTTAAAAATGGTTTTTTAAACCACGAATTTTGAAAACCGAGTTTTTTAGACCATGAACTTTGAAAATTGAGGTTTTAAGCCCTACAATTTTTTTTTAATTAAAATTAAACTTTGAATATCAAATTAAACATAGTTTCAAACTTTAACAAACAAAATATATTTCAAATTTAGATGAATTAAACTATAATTTCAAGTTTAAATTTAAGATTTTAGTTTAAAAGAATTGATTATTAGGATTCATGGTTTAAAACACTCAATTATCAAAGTTCATGGTTTAAAAATCTATTTTGAAAGTTGATGGTTTTTTTCACCAAATCAGCAAACTTTGTGGTTTATTTTACCATTTTCCCAAAAAGAAATCTTATTTAACATGCTTTTAAAAAAGTTAGGATAGGTTAAAAAAAAAATTTTAATTTAAAAAAATTTACAAGACCCTTGGATATATACGTTGCACATGCCCTAAATTAATACTCTTTTCGTTGTTTAATATAAGTAGTTTAACATTTTCACACACAATTTAATAAAATAGTAAAAATGACAAAATTAACTTTACTTTTTTAGTAATAATTACAATAAAGTATAATAAAGTAGAATATTATTGTCAAAATATCACTTTTTATGCATTGAAATTTTAAAATTTTTTGGGGATTTGCAAAAATGACACTTTAATGAATTTTTTAGCAAAAATGGCACTGAAATGATATTTCTTACAAAAATAACATTTTGGATTCTTAGATGGACAACAATACCCTTTTATGTCATTTAATTATTAAAATTATTAACCGTATGTAAACTGTATGTAAACCGTATGTAAACTGTATGTAAACTGTATGTAAACCGTATGTAAACTGTATGTAAACCGTATGTAAACCGTATGTAAACTGTATGTAACCGTATGTAAACTGTATGTAAACTGGGTATTATGGTCCATTCATTTGGAAGGAAAGGAAGGGTGCTAAAAATGAAAATATAGCACTTTGAGATGCCATTTTTGACAATTTCTCAAACTTTTTTTAATTTTAAACAAATTTTTTTTGCTAAAACACTCTATATTAAAAAAACGGAGGGAGTAATAAAATAGAATCTTGAACTATTTAATAAGCATACGAAGTCATAATTGGTTTAGACAAGTGCATGTCCAGTAGTGGTACGTCTTTTTTAGTGTCTTTTTTTTTTATGTGGATGTGTAATTTGAAACGTGCTCCTTTTTTTAACCTTTTCAGGCTTTGTAAAATTGAGTGAAATAAAGTGGTTAATGTAAAGTAGAAAGTGAATAAATATAGATAGAGATGAAAACAAGTGGGAGTGTGTGGGGGCTTTGGCTATTGACACTAGAGAGTAGAAAATGGCTGTATTATTAATTATTATCGATTCTTCACGTTTCCCGAGGATCTTTAATTTATTATTGTCGTCTCATGTGCCTTTTATTGCCTCACCATACTAATGCTCGATTTTATAATACAGGAGGTTATTTTGTTTTAAACTTAAAAAAAAAATAGAATTTAAATGTATATTTTCATTTCTAAAATTTTATTTATTTTATAATTTATTTTTTCCTATTTATGCGCTTTAGTGTAAAAACTTTAAACTAAAAAACAGAGGAACAATGATGCTAAAAAATAGATATATGTAACAAATAAACCATTAGAGTGTGAAAGCTTTTAAAAAAATTTAAAAATAAACAAATTTAGAAGAAAATAAAGAGGAGATTGAGACTTGAGGTTAGAAGTATAGACTATAAATTAAAGTTAAAAAAATAAATAAAAAATTAAGACTATAAAGTATAGAGATCCGTAGAATAAGAAGAGAAGGATGGTCTTAGTTTAGTTAGTTGTAGCGATGATGAGAAGACACGCACGTGCGGCCTAAACATAATTGGATCCAATCTCTTTAATCCAACCGTCCTTATTTACTCCACGTGTCCTCTGCTCATTGCACACGGATTAAAGGCTTAAACTACCATTAGTATCGTCATTTTAGAATTAATTAATTAACTAATCTCTATTTTATTTTGTCAATATTATTTAAATAATATCCACCACTTTAAAAGTGTGTTGGAAATGGAAATCACTTACATCGAGTACTCAGTTGACCTTCGTTTCTATAACGCTTATACCATTTGATACCATAATATATGCACAATATTTTTTATTCTGATGTTTAAAGATTTTACATATTAATTAAGAAACACACATAAAATATTTAAAATAATCTTTAATTTGTTTGGACCAAAATTTATTATGTATAAAACAAAAATAAAAAAGTGAAATATAGCAATTTATCTCTAGAAAAATGACTTAATTTGAAATTAAAATCTACTAACATCAATTAAAGTGTATTTAACAAAAAAAAAACATCAATTAAAGTGAAATAGAAGTAAGTAAATATTATTTGTATCAAATATTTTTAGAAACTTTGATATATTTGTTTGTAACTCTTCCTATTTATGATTAAAAAAAAATATGACCTAACAGAAAGAAAGAAAATAACTAGTGACATTTATAGAATTTAAATAAATAGAAATTTAGAATGTTTTAAAAGTACATATATATATAAACGAAGCTGGATTAAAAAAAAAAAAAAAAAAAAAGCGGTAAATATAAGGTGAGGTAAGGTGTACAGATAGGAATGGTACACGTTCTTGTGGTGTAGCTTACTCAAATTTCATTTAACACTTGTTGTTACTCTCTCTCTACTTGTCTTCTTCTTCCTCCTCTTTCTTCTTCTTCTTCTTCCTCAAATTCGCTTCCATCACTTCCAGATTCTTCTCACCGACAATGGATTCCTTCACACCATTCATTTTCTTCATTCTCTTCTCCATTCACATTTCTCCTCTCACCTCTGCAACTCCTCAGATCGCTGACTGTACAATGTGCGCTTCTTGTG
>KE152099.1:306641-345571 GCA_000411095.1 Aethionema arabicum | reverse complement strand
ACCCGAAACCCATGAACTTGAAACAACATATCTATACTACATTTATTTCAGAAACTTACCAAAACCCAAGTTGCAAACTAGTAGCTCCACCTACGACGAACTTCTTCCCAACAACCTCACTCGTTGATGAGCTTTCTTCTTCACAAAACCTATGTCTTTAATGGAGAAAAGGGGCAATTTGGTCTTACCCACATATTATGAAAATATCTTTTTATATTCATTAATGGCAGTTTGGTAAATAAATTGAAGTTGACTGGTTTTTTGGTCAGCATGAGTTAGTTGAGAATTCACAAAAAATTAGGAGCTAGACTAACAATTATGCCCAAAAATTGTGCTATTTCAACAAATCTCCCTTAAAAATATCATAAATGAATTACATGGCTACGTTTTATTACAGAGACAAAAACAAAAACAAATCACATGACTACATGAGTACATAGTTAGCCACACGGCAACACTGGTCCTTTTGGGTCCTACCTCTCTGAAAGTCCAATAACATTTTAGGCTTTTATGGGCCCATAAAAGCCTAATTTATTGACTAGAGAATCGGTTTTTGGTTCTGTTTACATTAGGTCTGTTTTTTCACCATTAAGTCGGTTTACATGTATATATTTTATTTAGGGTTGGATTAATCGGATAATTCAATTAGAATTTTAAAAAATGAAACCATTGAGTTTTGAATTAAAAAAAAATCTAACTATTCAAATCTTAAAGTTTTAATCAGTTCTGATCAATTTGAATGTTAAAGTGAATGACCAAAAAAGAGAAAAACTTATAGGATTTTGAATTTTGTTTAATATTTAAGTGATAGTATTTTGGTAAATAAACGATAATAAAACTTTTTTTTATAAAGTACAAATAAAATAGTAGTTTTTTTGCTAAATGTAGTGTTTTTACATTTCTCCTTTAAAAAATTAATAATTTTTTTTTATTCTAAATTTAATCAGATTATTTAAATTATTTCAGGTTTTAGATTTAATAGAAGCAAAACTAAAATAAATACAACTGTACAAGTTTTATAAAATTTTTGGACTTAATTCGGTTCAAATTATTTCCAAACAGTTTGGTTCGAGTTAATTCACATCTAACAAAATACCCAGCCCTAATAAAAACGATTGATGGTCAATCCAAATCGTGTCACATGTGGTTCCATGAAACTAAAAGCAAACAAAAGTTCAGGTCGCGGTGTTCTAACATAACTTTAAGTTCAAAACACAAGCGCAAATGGTTAAAAATTTAAACTCCTTTTATACCTTATAAAATAGACAGAGTAACAAACCTGTCAAGAGTCTTCAGACATGTCTCGAAACCTTGCAAGTGCCTTCTTATGGAGAATAGTTTTGTAGGTATCACCAGGCTGAGCCTCAAATTCAACATTATCCCCTTTCTTCTGCTGACTACTCCCAAGCCCTGCTCTCCGATCAACCCCGTGCGCTTGCACCGGCTCTTTCATTCCACTCCCATCTTTCCCCAAACCCTGCATCCAGTGCAAAATAAAGTTTATAACTTTAATTTTATTCGATATTTGAAACTGACCAACATAAACAAACAAAACAAACAAAAATTATTGACCCCCGTTAACTTTTTTTACGAAGTTTATGCAGTTCATTTTAAAATTAATTATTTTTTTACTGCCTGCATCTATCATGATATCATTTTTTCATAACGAAAACGAATTTTAACTTTTTTTTTAAGTTACCAATCCTTCGTGCCATCCCATGTTCCTCAGCATTCTGTTTCCCACGTTACTCTCGTCTATTGCTCTCTCTGTTGTAATTACATCGTAATTATTGACTTCAGAGGTGGTGATAATCCCATGTCCTCCACCCACACCAGGAGGAAACGGTGTTGGATCTAGTGCACCTTTTCTCAACCCCATAATATCATCATCTTCAAAGACCATTCCCCAATTACGTCAATATAAAGGCACATATGATATAAAGCTCAAAGTCAAATAGTCAAGGTTGCTTACTTGAATCAGTACCTGTGTCCATTATATCGTTTTTACTCGAACCATATAAGTTTCTTCTTTCTGCAGCACGATCTCGGTACGATGTCTGAGGTTGTTCTCTATGACTAGGCACTGTATTCGGCACTTCAGAAAACCTTCTCCTCCCACTCCCAGAAACTGAAGCCGAAGAAGCATAACCCTCTGTTTTGATCGATGGCAATACTGGAGGCAAGTCTGCATTACCTGACGAAGAAGATGCTCCAAGGTTTGCTGAATTCAACTTCACTCCAGAAGAACCTCTAATGACCCCCATCAAAGGTCCTCCAGTACTGTTACGAGAGCTTTCTGTATTTGCTTGCAGTGAAGCAACCCCGAGACTGCAGCTAGTTTTCTCCTTTGCAGTGATTGCATCACATCTCACTTTGCCCCTGGATTGTCCAAGGGAGACAGACTTTACTTCACCCGGAACTGAAGACGGATTGTCACCAAGTGAGGGACGGGGTGTTTGTGTTTCATGGCTCCGCTGCTTCCACATGGATAAAACGTTACTCATTTTTTTCTTGCTAGCCAGAATGTTACTCTTTGATGCAAGTTTTATCTCCTTCATTCTCTCTTTCTCCTTTTTCTCTGATGCAATCGCTGCTGCTGCAGCCGCCTGAACCGCATCTGGTAAGGAGGCAGCCTTTTCTATATTGGGGTTAGTAGGCGCAGAAACTATAACATTTTGGCGACTGGATTTCTCTGTCTTGGCACATTCTGGGTGTTTTTCAGTTAATTTGCTTTCACTATTCTCAGGACAAGGGATATATTGTCCTGTTTGATGGTCATACGAGTACCAAAGCGCACTATTGCTGTCATAATAAAGACCTGCATATTTAGAAGCATATAGTTGATCAATAATGCTACGGTATCCAAGATGCACCAGCAGCCAACCATTGATTACCAAAAACAACGGTCATATATGTAGAAAGGCCAAATAATGTAATATCTAAAAGGAAAAAAGTGACAATCATATATTGAAAGCTACTCGCAACTATAATCAAATCTATAAGATAATACTGCTATATTTGGCACAAAAACTCACATATCCGGCAGCCAATCTAATTGAGAACTAAAGCTTATCTCTCCAAGTTGCTACTAAGTGTATTCCAAGTTTTTTTAAAAAAAACTCCATCGTCATTATTCCAATATCAGATACAGACAGACATAAAAGAACAGATAATCCAACAATGGAATATTGTGTCACAATAGCAAAAACAGATTATAAGCATAAAGCAACTCAAAAACTTTAAATATAAAATCAAGTGCAAACCTGAATTTCCATCATAGTAATATCCAGAAGCAGCATCATAGTAATAACCAGATGATTCATCCCACACAAAGCCAGACTGTGGAGCAGGAGCCACTTTCTGGGCATCCACTTCCACAACGCCCGGGGCCTGCCCTCCAGTGATTTGATTCTCATCAGCTTTATATTCCTTGGGAGCCCATCCAACACCATCATACTAATAACGACAGAAATAAATAGCAGGCCACATGGAGTAGAATCAAAATCATGGAAATATTTAACAAAAGCTACTGGGTGATACCGAAAATCACTACTCAAAGAATTAATGGAGACTAAGCCTCGCTTAAGACATATTTATGTTAAAATAATGTACTAGAATTCAAGCAAAAACTAAGCTTTTCATTTAGTTCTGAACTGCATCAAGACGCCTCTACTATAATGGACACCGAGCTTTATTAACCACAACAAGTTTGTGAATACCAAGGGATGTTTCAAAACACCGACACATGCTAAAAAAGAATTATGTAGAAGCGAAGGATTAACATACTGACAGAAGGTTCTGGTTTGCCTTACATTAGGAATACAGACCAACAAAGTTCAAGTACAACACAAGTTTGTGGGATCTGTAGAGACATATACG
Organism: Aethionema arabicum; assembly: GCA_000411095.1. NCBI lineage: Eukaryota > Viridiplantae > Streptophyta > Magnoliopsida > Brassicales > Brassicaceae > Aethionema > Aethionema arabicum. Next base: position 341,692 of record KE152099.1, on the reverse strand, counting down.
GTAAATCCACAAACATCCCTAGAACATTTTCAGCAATACAAGCGTAACTAGAGAGATGATAGCACCCGACACTGATTTCCAAAGCCATATCAGACACTAATCAACAATCACCATGACCACACGACATGACCGATTAACCATTTGTTATCAACAATTATATACCTGCCTTGTTCAGGCAAGGTTGAAAATTCCTGTAGGAGGAAATATGTCTAACCAAACATCAACACCATGTTGATCGTCAGCCCTAGCTGCACACTACACTCCTTTCAAATTAAAGTCGGTCTTAAATTGACCTTTCAAGACCCAACTCCAGATTATTGCTACGGTTCTCATTTAACCATCTGAATGCTCTCATGCCCCACTCTAGTTAAAATAAATAGTAATTGCTAAACACAAACTAGTTTGGCCATGTTTCATCACATAATCATTATGTTAGAAGATAGAAATTAACTAATGATCAATGTGTAACCAACCAATAGAAATCAGGGAAACTGTATAAAAACTATTTTGAAGTACCTGTTGAGAAAATGCTGCTGCTTCAATTGCAGCAGCAGCGAGGTTGCTAGAGTCAGAGGGTGCTGATATACCAGTACCAGAGCCATGAACGCTCTTTGCATATGCAACTCTAAGGATTTTCCCATTCTTTTCAAGGGTTGTTCCGTTTGTTGCTTCAAGTGCCTTGGCAGCATCCTCAACCTACAAAAATACATGTTCTTTCATTTTAAGTTGGTCAAATGGATTACAAAAAACTGAGCCCCATACAAATTAGATATTTTAATATTCTAAAGCAGACGCTTAACAGCCATTCTACGACATGAACCAATCAATGTTGAAACTAGGCCGATAAACAATCATGGATATGATATATTACAAAAGCTTCAAAGGCCCATGCAAGAAATGGTTGAAGCTTGTAAATATAGCACTATAAAAAGAAAATAGAAATCATGCCTATCTCCTTCCAATGCAAAAACTATCCACAGAACTAGCAGATTGTACTTACTATTAAGCCAGTTACTGATACCTAGACATACAAAGCAAAGTCACTCTTCAACCTCACAATCGAAACAAGGTGGTACTATCTGTCAACTGGACCATCTAAGAACTCTTTGAGGTACAATTGTAATTATTCAGCAAGAAGGGAAGAGAGAAGCAGAAGAGAGAATTTAAGGAGAAAAATAATGAAGCCAGAGATGGTAATAACCGACTTGGCTCTGACCCTACCGAAAAGAAATGAATAAATGCAAATCCTCGTGAAACATGAGTGAACTTGTCTCTCACAAGACGTAGATCCTACACAATGGTGGAGAGAAAAATAAGATCAACTGAGACAAATATCCATATCCTGTTAACAATAAATGTAAAAGGTTTTCTCTCGACCTTGATGGGAGCATGTTTGGAAAATTCATACCGAATCAACCCTTCATCAGCATCTTCATCCAACCCACGTACAACTAAGACATGAGTCGGAGCTGGCAGAAAATATTAGAATGCTGTTTAGGTATATATGGCTCATAAGAACGTGCATACACTATAAGATTAACACTTCATATATTTTCTGACTCCACGATGAAATCAAAAATATCTTATTAATAAAATGCTCATCAAACCTGTTTCGGAACTTCGTTTTCCTGGTGTTGAGTTTGATAGCCATACATCAGCTGGCGGAGCATCCTTGGTTTTGGGTTCATTACACTGCACAGGGAGACAAAGATCATAAACTTTCTATGCTATGACCAAAAACTCTTTGTGATATTATGGCTGCACCTAAGACTTTCAAACGTTCTACTATAACCAAACACAGAAAGCTCCATTCCAAAGAAGAGTTTTGCAAACAATAGAAACACCACATCACAAACTTATTGATAAACACTTACCACAGTTACAAAACTAGAAAAGATGAATCCGAATCAAAAATCAATGCCTGCTGAAGTGAATTATATAAGTTCTTTTTTGACATGTAAATTATAAAAATCATATCTACCACCAAGCAAACTATCGTAAATGCACACAAATACCTACTTATCAACCGTATGGGACTTGTCCATATATACTATTATCTCAACAGATGTATGCCCCCCTAGTCCTAATAAGCCTAGATAGCTACACCTAGCATTTCCCCTTTAATTGACATATTATTAGATTGAGCATGCATGATACATGTCCGTCACCAAAAGGGACTGAAGATAAATTTTAAGGCGCACAAATCGTAAATATCGAAAGGGTGTGTTGGCAGTTCATCAGTTCTAACTTTTAGTATTGTCATCATCAATTTAAGGCCATTCACAATGAGGAGTTATATTCCTGAGCTTAAATATATGTAATTCCATATGCACTTTGCAGATGGGGTATACTTCCCCTTGCCCTTATAAGGAAAGTTACAGAATTCTTCCAAACAGTGCACCAACCTGAAAGCAGGAGGTCCGCCGCGCAAAATTGACACAGCCACAGATTGTACACATCCAGTCTGTGAGAGCCATCGTGCTTCTATTTCCACCATAACTACGCCTAGATACATTTTCCATCCTACAGGGCACATCACCCCTACCAGTAGGTTTGCTGCTGCAATCGCGATTCAGTGTCATTACAGTTATTTGAGAACAGAATAAAGGTTAACGAATATATATAAAATTTATTGTGAAGAATAAAGGAAATCAATATTTTAACAATTATATTAAGACCTGTAATGGAAAAATAGCTTCCTTCCATCCAGAACTACACCATCATGCTCAATTTTTTCCATCATTTTGCGTGCGGCTTCCTACTCAGATGAACATACAAAATTAATCAGATTGGTTAAATAAATCATAAGAAAGAGCCATAAGAAATTAACAGCTTCGTCAATAGCAGTTACCACTGTGGGGAAATCAATAAATGCAAATCCACGAGAAATTCCAGAGCTTTGCTCTCGAATCACACGAACGCGATGCAGAGGACCCCATTCAGCCTAGTCATCCATTAGGGATCAAGGAATTCCACGCAAAAAAATGAGGCTTGTTCAACCAGTAGGATATACGAATTCAGAAAATGAAGAAAAGACTACCAGAATCTGGGATAGATCCTCTTCTGTTGATTTCATTGAGAGGCCCTTCACAATCACCGTGGCAGATGGGGTCTACCAAAAAACAGGAATTTATTTTAGGATATTTCTAAATGGCTTTGCAACAATAAAACATAAAGCAAGGATGAGATCATATACAGCAGACAGATGATCCCGGTTCTGTCTATCTTCACGTTCGCTTTGCCTGTCACTATCATGCCAATGATCACTGTTGTAGCTGTCCTCCCGGTAACTCCGCCCATGGCTCCAACCTCGAGGAGATCTTGATCTAGAGAACTCATCACGTCCGATAGATCGAGACCGAGATCTCTCATACCTCTTATGTGGACTCTCATCTCTTTCACGGCTGAAACATCTTTTGTCCCATTCTCTATCACGTGAGTCCCGCCTCTTGCGATTACAATCTCTCACACTGCCCCTTTCATAATCAGAATCATAACTCCGGCGACCATAATCATAATCTTTTTCACGACTATCACCTCTGCTATGGTGATAATTTCTAGATTTATCACTACAAGCATAGTCCTCACGGCCAAGAGAATCATATCGTGAAATTTTTTCGTGTCCATGGGCACGATAGTATCCATTACGACTCCCAACTTCAAGATTATGATTATAATCAGTGGGATGATATGAGTCAGCGTAAGACTTTTCTTGCCTACGATATTCACGGGGAGAATTGTCTTCATAGTTTTGCCTTCTAGATTGAGGCAAGACACCCAAAGTATTATGAGCAGATGGATAATTGTAGGCATCATCCCGCGATAGCCTTTCATCAGGATATCCCTCATCATATGATTCCCCAAACCTGAAAGAGCAATTTAAAATCGAGCGACAAAACAAAACAAAGTACTATAATGAATACAGAACATTGTAGGACATGTATCCAAAACAAGGGAAGTACATAAAAATGCAAATCAGAGGTTGTTTGAAGTTAATTTTCATAGGTAACTCACCCAGTAGAACATAAATATGCATCAATATAGTTAATTTGAATAGCACTCACCGACTATTTGGATCATGCTTAGTACCATACCCCTCCAGAGCCTGTGAATTGAAGAGAATAAGCTAAGTCAGCAACAAACATCATGTACGTTAGCTATATTCCATCCACATCCTCACTTTCCATGTCTCTCACTCTGCGTATGAGGTGCCGTAAAAATTGGCATTCACAACATCCCTAAAAATTTCTTGTTTATCCCATATATGGGAAAGGAGAAAACCACAATTACACTGTTATTATCCCATTCTTGTCGGAGACCATATCGACCAGGATCCATTTTTGGCCAGTGCACCGAGCAAATCTTTGACTGTCGGAGAGAATATTAAGACCTTAATGTTGAAAGCCCCCACCTGAAATACACACATAAACAGACACGTGTCTTATAATGTACAAGTAATACAGAACTCCCACGACTGACCACAATGTCCTTTGGAAACTAGAAGTGCAATACCCTAATTCTTGTAATTTAATCCTAGACGTTCTATCGAAAATTCAGCATGGACGAGCTAACATCTAGCGTTCAAAACTCCTGTCAGTCAAAATTTCTTAATCATTCAGTAATCTTCCTAACATGCATCCAAACGTTCTCTAACCTACCAGCTCATGCAAACCAAGTCTAATACAACATGATAACTTAGAGCGTGCAAGCATTCATCTCATTCCCATAAAAAAATCACATACCAATCAACGAAACAAGAATATCAACATCTACTATCTACTAAGTCCTTTTGTCCACCGATATCCGATGCCACTCTCTACTTCCCGCTCTGCCGCAGCCTAGTCCCAACCTGAAACATCAGAACCCATAAAACGGGATGAGCTATGAAACCCAATGAAGAATTCTCCCAACGTTGTACACTCCGTGACATACACCTTTCGAGGAACTAATCCCCACTCTAGCTTACAACAACACTTAGCTTCACATGATCTATACAACAACTTCACTATACGACTCCTCGTTTCTACACGCCCTTACTTTACTGTTCCACATGTTATCAACTACATTTTCTTCATGTCATCGGGAACCATCAGGCTTCCCCATCGTACTCACGTTGTTCCTTTTTGGAACCCCCACTCCACATGGACCCTCGACGGTTTCATGCCTGTGTATATCTCCCCTAGAGGCCTCTAGCTACGCGTTGTTCCACATTGGAACTCTCACTCCATATGCGTTCCCATCAGACTGCATATGTGTGTATATGACAAGACCAAATCGAAACATAGACACTCGTATAACAATCGAACAGACTACACAACATACACACTAAACACTTGGCTACTATATGTTCATTCCCTATCTAAATTGATTTCATGAAATAAAAGAGGAAAAACAGAATTAATCCAGAACCACGCTTGATCAGACTCCATCAACTACACAACTCCTTGTCCTTGTGATTCACGGAAAACATGTCAAGTCACAGAAATCCAACATGAAGTACGAGCTAAGGTCCTTCACTATCGACCTTGAGAGACGCACACTCAATAACAACAAAATGTAACAGGAAACGAGGAGTTTGATCTAAGATCCTCACTAGATCTACACAACATATCATCGTACAAATCCACAAATTCTTGCCAACAAGTATATAAGTTCAAAAGAATCCGTCACCTGTGTAGCTATCCGTCCGCCGTCTCCCTTTGCCGGAATTTGTGCTCCTTCGTCTATTTCGCCGGACGTTCTCTTCTCGTTGCGTCGTTAGGAGAGAAGCTCTCTCTTTCTCCTCTTTGTCCAGCAGTCCTTCCGTTGTTCTCCTTCTCTCTCAGCTTCGTCCCGTTAACCAGCAGTTCTTCTCCCCCTTTTTACCCAATGGTCTGTGTGCTTCTTCGATTTCAGCGAGAGAAAGATACTTCTCTCTAGGGTTCGGCGTTTTTTTTTTTTTTTTCTCTTGTTGAGCGTTCTATTTGTTCGATTCGATTTTGTTTCGTTTTGGTTTATTCGGTTTGGAAAAAGTGCAATTAAAATAGACCGATTTTAATCTGGTTTGGTTTAATTCGGTTTATTTCTTCGATTTGGTTTGGTTATTTATCATGAAATTCAAATTCTTAGTTGGGGGCCACTTGAAAACTTTGTTTATTTTTTATTTTTTTTCTCAAGTTGAAAAACTATAATAATAAGGAGAGAGAGAGATTGGGTTGTCACCATCACGAATACTTTATAGAAATCGTTAAAATTTTATTTCTTTTTGTTTTCATTTCATACACTAAACCCCAAAAGTCGTGAGCTGTTTCCACTTTCCAGCTGCCAAGTTTTATGATCACGCGCTTCCTCAACGCGTGAAATAAACTCATATCCAAATCTTCAAATATGTAATTACAAAGCAAAATCAAAGATGTAATTTTAAAATTTCTTCTTTTTTATTCTCAACTTCAAAGACATCTTTTTGTGTTTTTCTTGTTTCTTCTAATACTATTAAACTATTAAACACTACATTTAATTAAATTCATTAAACTAACCCGACCGTTACTAAACTAAGACTAGAGAACCGAATTAAAAAAAGATTGCAATTTAAAAAATCAAATTATTTCAATCTTTTAAAAATTAGAAGAGAACAAAAAAATCTTAATAAGACAAGTAATTTTTTTTTGTCGGATAAAAATCCACTAGTCTACATTGTTCGTGGGAAACAAATCATTTTTCAAGAATCAAATCTATTTACTTGAAATTATAATTTATAATAAAAAAAAGTAAACAAACAAAAAAATCATAATAAAAAGTTAGTCGCTTTATAAGAAATTATCATACTTTCCGTTACAAAAATTACATATTCATATATATGAATATAATATAAAGATTACAAAAATCTTTCTCAATTATAAAATTACTAATTTCTTTTCCTAATTTTCTCTAAATCAAAAAAATACCTTAACCATAAGAAAGAGCCATAAGTAGCACAGCGGCTCGTTCCTCTTCTCCAAGTTTCCTCCATAGCCTCTTCTTCTCCACCGCCGATCTCTTCATCGCCGGAATTTTAAATCCCATTTCCAAAAATCTATTAACCTTCTTCCCAAGATTCTTGTTGTTACTTTCATTTTCAAGATCTCTCTTGATCTTGTTCTTCACATTTTGACTATCGAGAACTAAATTATTACTGCTTTTAGATTTGTTCTTGATCTTATCCTCTTGTCTTACTCCAAGAGCTGCTTGTCTCTTCTTCCTGCTCTTGATCCCACAAGCATTGCATAAAGACTGTACAAAACCAAAATTGATTAGAACATTGAACACAACAGTGTAATTTCAAGCAGATCTAAAGCTTAGAATACAGCTGGATCCAGAGGGGTACATTTTGAATCAATTAAGAATCAAAAGAAGATAAACATCTGTATCAATATCAAAGCTAAATAACGACTTCTAAGCAACTCAGTGATCATCATAGACTCGTGTATACTCCAGCAATATGCAACAAAACACTTAGGCGATGCTGTTTTCAATCATAAACAGAGCTTGATGCATCCTCAACTACTTAGATTATCTCATTTATACACATGATCACACTAATGATGATACCATTACATGATCGACGCACATTTGAGTGTGATTTAGTACACTTTGGCTAGATCTATAACTACAGTGATTATTTGGGGGTTTAGGGTTTGGTAACTGTAACTAAAAGGGAGAGATCAACTTACTTTAGGACCAGCGGGGCCACCTCTCCAAAGCGGAGTCCTACTTGTTCCGCAATCAACGCATGTTTTCTTTGTATCACCTCCACTCCCACTACTACTACAGTTTCCATTGTCTACATCGGACAAATCTCCCGCCGATTCGAGTTTCGTCTCCATTTCCTCCGTCATTAACATCTGTGATCAAACCAACACGAAAGGTTAAAAACAGAACCAGAATCAACAACTACAAGAAGTAGAAAAGAAAACAAGGATCAGTGATCACGAAACTTACATTGATCACTTGTGAAATGTCACTGTGCAGAAAAACCAGATCGGCAACAATGGAATCACTAAGCAGAGCTTAGGACACGGAAGAGAGCAGAGCAGAACAATGGATAACTAGAACAAGAAGCTATAGCCACCATAAGAGAGCAGCTTGTGATGATAAGGAAGAGAGAGAGAGACAATACGCCACAAGGGATAACAGATAAAACAAACAGAGATGAATTTTATAGTCAAGTTGGAGGCGGGGCGGAAACCCTAAAATTCGATTTCATAATTACCATATTACCCTCGAGCGGGCGTTTTTATTACTTTAGAGCCACCCGCCAAACACCAACAATAAAACTGAAAAAAGAAGAGGGAAAAATTACACCGAGTTTATGAAAAAAAGTAAATAATAAAACAAATAAGAAAGACCGAGGGTATTTTCGTAATTCATACCTAATTTTGAAAGCTGGCGCACATTAGAATGAACTGATTAAGACTTCTCAATTTGTTTTTTTATTTTTTTTTCCCAAATCAATTTGTTATATACCCAAATCAAACTATTCAATACTGTAATCATCATATCGTAAATAATAAAACACATTCTAAGATTACTTTGACTACTTATATCATTTAAACAATGATCTATTAAAAAGAAAACATTTTTAGTAGTATAACGTAAAAAGCAATAACGAAAGACAAGACTACAAAAAGATTCAAATTTAAAAAACCAAACCAACAAGAAGTACTTGGAAGTTGACGATGAGCTTTAAATAAACATCGATTTATGGAGACGCGTGCATATATATAATATGCAGACAATTGACCAAAAATGACTTGGACCGCATTTAATTTTGACCACATATTAATATAAAAATAACCAATAGACCAAATTAAGTTTGACCAACTTTTATGTCTTTTTTTTGTAGTGTTTTGTGTAGAAGACCAAAACCAAACTTATCACACTTGCAAAAACCCCTTACCCTTTTATACCCCACGCCCCTGAAGACTGACGACGACTCCTACCCAACCCCCCCAACGGCTTATTCTGACTCTTGATCCAGCCACCACTGGACCTGACCTGACCTGACCTGACCAGGCTAAGGCACGCCATCTGACCGCTCACTGACTTCACACGGAAAGACCAGACTCTGATCAGACACATTTAACAGGTGCCCCACACTTAAGACTCAAAAGTCTTGACCCCCTTCGACTCATAATCATCACAAAACTCCAACATCAAAGCCCAGCTTCTGTCCCACGTATCCCCTGCGGTTAAGCAAAACCAGGCTCACACATTTACACATCAAAGACAAACATAAACCCAAACCAGACCCTTAGTCTCTAATTGGTAGGGCAGTGTAAAGGACTGAAGCAGCAAAAAGTTGTTGAAGCTGTAAACTACATATTCTATAAGGGTAGTTAAACTTTTTATATTATGAAAAAATATTTTTGTTTTGTCTAAAAAAAAGTTAGATCTCTCATTTATTGGATCTAAAATATGATACTTTTTCAATGAATTGGATCCAAAAACCTATTTTTTGGATCCTTCAAGCTCTCCAATGGAGATGGCCTAAAGAGCTTAAAGCTTAGGAAAAACTCCAAATAAAAACTTAGAGCTGAAAAACTTTTGGAAAAAAAAAAGAGGCGAGAAACTTTAATACTAATTCAAACTCTACTTTAAGCTTCATCAATCAAACGTGATTGACTTTTAAAAAGCTTTAACCTCAACTAAAAGCCTTACCAATCAAGGTCTTAGTAGATTAATGGTGGCTAGATGTCAGAATAACGCATGAACAGACAAGCTACTACTACACGTGCAACACAACGAGACAAGGCTAGACTTAGCATTAACTACGCTTCCTATTCTATGCTACAGAACCTCAAAATTTGACAATGCTACATTTGTTATGTACCAGAGATGACTGGATTAGCTAGTGGTAAAGCATGCATTGAGTAAACAGAGTAAAGGAGATGAGTATTTAAATACCTTCACTTGAAGTTGAATCCACCAGGAGGTACGTGTGCATCATTACCTCCGAACTGGAAACCCTGAGCATTCTCATCACCAGGTGGTAACGTCTCATCTTCCTCTTCCAACCAGTATGTTTCAAGAATTTTAACTGCCTTCTCGTAAATTTCGCTGTTGTCGTGACTCTGCAGATTTTCAATTTTTTCTAATCCTTCTGCATCATCGATCAATTGAGCATAAAAGTTTGCATCTCCAGTATTTCCCATGACTTTTTCAGCTTCCCCTACTTTCAAGATATTCTCCAATCCTTCTAGACAGACTGTGATAATCCTTGGATCGGGACACACCAAAAGATCACACAGTGGTTTTACAGCTCCTTGTTCCACCAAGTATCTAAACCACACAACAAGGGAAAACATATAAATGAAGTTGATAAAGATCTTAACGAGAGTTCAAATGAAGAGGTAGTTAATATCGAAGATCCCTACTTGATTTGGTCAGAGGAACCACCAGAGGTGGCATTTGATATTGCCCATGCAGCTTCTTTCTTTATATCAAATTCAGCATTTTGAAGCAGATTCACAAGTGGGCAAATCAAACCAGCTTCACATACAGCCTGCATGACGTAGAGAATATTAAAGGAAATAATCAGAATAATTCTTTATCAACTAATTCAAGGTATCTGAAACATGTGGTCCAATCTTCTACTTCTAAGAGAAGTATGAGAAACTGATAAGAAAAACAGAAGCATCAGTTTTTTACAGACCTGAATCTGTTCCTTGTTTCCAGCAGTTATGTTTGAGATTGTCCAACAAGCTTCCTTTTTTATGCTCTTCTTATGATTGTGCGTCAGCAGATTCAATAGGCTCAGGAGTGCACCACAACTAATTACACACTGCAGGAACAGATTATCATCAGCTCGCAAACCGTTAACGAAGAAAAGGGATCTAAGTAAGAAATTGTCAAATATTTAATATTTTCAATGATGAACACGTATTTTTAGATGACAATACACAAAAGGGGCAAAACAAGAGACATTTGTAGCTATTTATCAGAGATTTATACTAACGTAGTTATTAGTAAAACATGCATAATATTGGGAGAAACCAAACCTAAAAAAGATTTGACGAATCTCATTAACAGGACACTCCTAACAATCTCAGGGTAATCAAATATATACTTTTGGCAACAAATGTTATCACCAAACACTTTATATTCAGCTGTTAAACTAGTGTTGACTCATTCTTCCCATCAAATGTTTTTAGTCAAATTTGATCATGTATAAGTCAGCGTACCTGTGTCTGTGCATCATCTCCAGTGACAATGTTACCGATAGTACGAAGCGCAGGAATAAGCACAGAGGGTGATTGATGCCTGAATTAATAAGAAATTTAATATATTTAAGCACACATAATATTCATGTATTAAATCCAGGTGAAACCACAGAATTTAAAACTCACTGGAGAAGCTCAACAAGTCGAGGAACAACGCCTGCCTCAATGACAACTTGGATTTTGTCATTTGTGCCATCAGAAAGATAAGATAGAGCCCAGCAGGCATCCGTTAAGACTTCTTCATCAGTTGAATGAATCAGACGTTCAAGAGCTGGAAGCGCCGGACGGACCTATTCTTACAAAGTCACAGATGTTAACAATTTTTCTATCCTTTGCCCATCAGAAAGAAGCAGGCCAAAATAAGACAGACGAGAAACAAACCTGATCAAAAGGAGGCTGTGGTTTGCCCCTGCAGAAATTTGAGAGAGTCCAAGTAGCATTTCTCAGCATTGAGAGTTTAGCATGCTCATTCAACTGAGACAATAATGGTAACAAAGCTCCCTGACTTAGAACAAGATCTCGGCATTGTGGAGAATCACCTGCAACATTTCCTAATGCCCAAACAGCCTGTACGAGATAGAGAAGAAACATCAGAATATTTTTTGTTCTCGGAGATAGGAGTTGACCAAAACAAGACTGTCATAAGCAAACACAGACACATAAGACTTCTTCATGAGTGTTTACCTGCTCACGAACATCATCGCTTTGAGAAGCTAGCAGTCTGACAAAAATTGGAACAGCACCATGATCAATGACCACTTTTGTATTCTCAGAAGTTCCAGAAGCAATGTTCGTCAAGGCCCAAGCAGCCTCAAACTGAAGTCACACAAACAAAGCATAAGATGATAATTCCACAACTTGTGCCAGAAACATAAAGAAGATATAATTAAGCAACCAAACCTGCAGCTGTGGATAGTCTTCCCTCATGAGAAACTCCACAAAACGGGGAACAACACCAGCATCTATCACCTCTCCAATTGGAGGACTGCGCTCTGTCAAAGTAACACGCATGAATAACTTTGAAGAATCTATAAACTGGATGCAATGTCAAACACATACATGTATCGCAAACGAGAATTTACCTATCGAAAGTAGCTTGCGGAACTGAGTGGTAGCTTCAAGCTGTAAACTCCTGTCGTCTGACCAAACACCACCAACCATGGAAGGCAAACTCTCCAACTAAGAAGGAAAAACAAAACAAAATTACCGTATACTCAGTTACAGTAAAAAAAAAGCCACTGGAAACCCTAACATACGTTCCAGATCCCTCGTGATCTAATCATCCAACAATAGAAACCCTGCGTGTGCTACCTTTTTGTCAACAGCTGAGGATGGAGCGAATTGCGGCTGCTGAGTGACCTGAACACCTTCACGCCGCTTCTTCTGCAAGCTCTCTTCACGCTTATTTTTCCGGATCTCAACCATATTGTCCTCTCTCCTCCGTCGCCCTTCATCAGCGTCCACCGCTACCTTGTAGCGATTTCTGCGTATCTCAGTCTTAGCGTTCGGCCTCAAAGACATAGCTAACGATTTCCTACTCTTTTAGTTCGTCACTAAAATAAGTAAACCTTCTAGCACAGAACTATGTCTAGATTAACAGTAACTATTGAATCGGCAAGATATATATATAGAGAGAGAGAGAGAGAGAATAAACCCTAGCGGAGGGAGAAACGAGTAAAAAAAAGAAGCAGAGATTGAATTCTTTGGTGGTCTATGGAAACATTAATCTACAAATTTAGATTCGCCATGGAAACCAAAGAGATTGCAACTAAATACTAAATACTCCCTATTTTTTTATTTCTAAATATATATTTTCCGTCTTTTTCGTTGTTCCCCACCGACTAATCTCTAATTATTTTTTTATTTTATGATTAAAAAAAAACTGAGATATATAAACAGCTGTTTTCTTTTGCTAGCCAAAAAAAATAGCTGTTTTTTTTCCTTGAATTTTATTTAAAAATCATGAAATAAGAAAAGTATATTCGTTTGTGTACGAAGAAGATAAATATTAAACACAATCATCATTAGACTCATCAGCAAATTTAAAAGTAGTTTTAAAATAAGTATACACAGACAATGTATATATATATATATGCACGGGCTTGAGACGACATCTGATCTCTGTGTGTTTTAGCGGAGGTCAAGGACTTCGTATTTGAGTTTGGCGTTGAGGAAAACGTGTGAGCAATGTTCGTAGATTGGGCTGCCGTCATCGGCTTCTTCGTGCGGGTGAAAGCCTCGTTGTTGGCAGTTTCGGATGACGGATACACCAGCTGGATCTGAGAGATGGAATATACCGTGAGGAGTTGATTCATCTGTTGGAGCCATCACGATGGCTACTGCTTCTGGTAGCATTATCTGGACATAGGTAAGAGCAATGTTAAACAAGAATGGTGGAATCTCACATCGATAATTGACTAATATATACAATCATGAGCTACTACACTCATAAGGACAATATATGCATCTATAGGTTCTTGTTATTTTCGGACAATGTTGATCCAACAGGTAAATAGATTATCGATTATGGTCCGGCCATGATCACATCAAAGATATTTTGAACGAATATGAATGAACCACGGTAGAAATGGGCAAATTAAACGTGGAAACCAATGGGCAAGTAATTTTTTTTTTTTAATAATCCGGGAAGGTTCTGGGCCGTACGGCTCCGTACATCCTCCTCGGGCCGGAGATCAAAGCGGGTTAATGTCCACCATAAATGATGCCAATCTTCTCCCAATGGGGAATCGAACCCGGGTTCCTTGGAACTTATCACAAGGATTAACCACTCGGCCAACACCCCTTTGGTGGCAAGTAAATTTATGAGGACTGTTTAAAGTGTTAAAATATGGGCAGATTATTGAAAAGGGAAGTTTGGTACCTGATACGAGTAGTGTGTATGAAGATCAACTGATGACATGAAGCAAGTTTGTGTAGGGTGTGTCTGAAACCAAAAGTAATAGCTAAGGTTACATAAGAATAGCATAATTGGTCAGATTAGCTCTTTGGTAAGTTATTATACAAAGCACTACTAGAGAAGTTCAAGCACATAACTTCAGAAAAAGTAGAAACAAAAGATTTCTTAAATCTATATTGCAGTTTTGAGTTATCTCTAAACAAGGCAAATGTGAGGGAGACTGAGAGAACTTACGTGAATCCAACCGAGGGGAAAAAGAGAGAGTCTGTCCTGTACTTCAAATATTTCTTCTTCATTTAGTGTTTGGCACTGTATTATATTAACAAGATGAAGATTAAATGAGAGAAGGATCGCCGAGAAAAGAAATAGCCATGGATGTAAATGATTCAGGAAAATGGGAACATACAGAATCTGAGGTTGATTCCTGCTTTGGGATTATGAGAGTAGTGATATGAAAAACCCTGTTTTTCTACAAAAAGGGAAAAAAAATTGAAGATAAGTGATGGTTAAATGATCTCAGATGAGAAATGAATCCAATAATATGACTGCATAGGTTCCATCTACTCACCAGAGAGCCAGCAAGAACTCCACATGTTTCTAAATTCCTTTCCGTGTTTGCCCGAGCCAGTCTTAAGAAATCTTCCATTATGCGTACAGGCTTCAGCAAATTCATAATTAGCGACATCAGTATTGAATTAAGCAGAAGAGAAATGTTTGACTAAAACAGGGAAAAAACAGCATCGTTATTAGAGGATATAATGGGAATGAATCCTTACCTCTGACTTAACCTATTTTCCACAAAATTACTAGTCCAATAATAGAAAACCTAGAGAGTAGAAGAATCATCTAAAATTTTCTATCTGAAATGCAAGTTCCTTCTATGCAGCCTCGCATAAATTTTATGGATTAATGAAAATTGCAGAAAAAGAAAAAGAAATAGTTGCGACTTACAACATGCAGGTGCTGATAAGAATTGCTGCTCTCCTTTTCTTCTAAACAAGGCATGGCAGGTCCTGGTCTAGGATCCGCGACTTTCGATGGACAAATATGGGCATATTCTTGATGTACTTGGGCAAGCACAGGAGGAGGGGAAGGTTGTTTCATACTGGCATAGTGAAAGGGGTCTTCAAGTGCGTCACTAATGAACTGAGAAGACACTGCCTCAGAATGACGGTTCCATCTACCATCATCTAGGGAGAGCACAGAGTTCAGCGTTGATGCCCCTTGAGAATCACCATTATGTGATGTTGATGAATCACACGGTCTAGATTCAATCAAACTATAGAAATCCATTTAGTCAGCTAGAAAGAGCTATAATTTCTGTAAAAGATAATTAAAAGGTAGAAAACAAAAGTCTTTACCCTGAATTTTCAGTAGAACTCAAACCAAAATTACTTGGATATTCAACCTGCCAATCCATACAAATAAAATCTTTCGTCAACTCTTCATATCGAAACTCAAATATTAAAGTTACAGAGGAGGAAGAAGAAAGAATGAGTGAGAGAGAATTGGAAAGAAAACAATGATTAGCAATTCTCACCTTTGCCTGTGACTTGGGTGCAACCCACTGACTTTTTAGACCATTTGGACCTAGAAATGAATGTCTAGACAAGGTTGCTTGGTTTGGGGGGAGAAAATCAAAAGATCTGCAGATTTTGGAACGGAATTAGAGTGTCAATGATTATACCAAATTAATATGGACAAGCACTTGAGTTGTATACTTCCATATACCCATTTATTTCCTGGACATTTCAAAACTTATGACATCTAAAGATACATTCTACAAGACGCATATAATTTTCATAAAATATAGTACCATTTACAGAAAAGGCAATGGCTATTTGGTACATCAGTACAGCAAATCATCTTAATCAAATCTATTGTGGTGGCCCAGACATCAGTACAGCAAATCAATAAGTATAAATGACCCAGACATCTTTAGCAAATCTATAGTGGTGGCAATACTCGTGGGATTGCATATAGGGTTTCCAGATGCTCAGAAAAACTTTTGGTATTTGACTTCCTGTTCTACAGAATTACTATCAATAATGTGAAGGGAGAGAATACTCACAGCTTCTGGAATTGCTGGTCAATCTGTATGCGATTTGAAGTTTGAGATGAATTATTGTTATACTTCCAGGATGGTTGAGATGTCAGTGAGGCTGGCTGCATCCAGGGAAAAAAGAGAAAAAAGGAACTGCTGGTAAATAAGCTCATGGATTTTGAAGAGGCAATAATAAAGAAACAATATAACCCTATATTCTGTACTAGTTATAATTTATAAATTCTAAGCTCTAGACCTTCATAGAATTGGGTCTGGAGTACGAAGCATTGTGGGCAGGAGGCCATTCAACAGCATCTGAACCATATGTCATGAGTTGGGCATCACTTCCAACCAGATGGGTTTCATCCTCGGCACTGTTCAGCTCATCCACTAGGCGGTTGAATTCTGGTTTCAAAGACTCAAGTTCATTGATTACAACACGCAACTTCTGTTGTACAAAGAAGGTCACATCTGAGTACATTACAATGTATGGTAAAACCAAAGAACAGCTAAGGATAAAACAGAAATACCTGACCTTCCTATTCCCAAGTCTTTCTTGTGGAAGTGAAGCCTGGTAATCTCGATGGAAAGGAATAGTTTCGGAAATCAAACTGCAGAAGAAAAAAAACTGATTGTAGCTTTCGATGGAAAAACAAAATATCTATATGTACATGTACTTATTACTCTTCTCCCTCACCTCGAATATCTAAGAAGCATGATATACAAATCCACAACATTCTTCTCTTCGCGATATATGTTGGCCTGAGCAATGTTCAAAAATGTTATCATGGATGTTGTAGAAAGGAAAAACGAAATATGATAAATCTTCTCAACACTCAGAACCATCAGAACCTGACTACAGACCAAGAAATAAACTGCTGTACAAGACAATCAAACAATTGCTATGCTTCTCTAATTCGGAAAGATCATTCGAACGCACACTTATGGAGCTGGAAGTAGCCAATTAGGGTTACAGGAAAACTAGAAATCAATCACTGATCCAATAACCTCAAAATCTAATTGAGAGACTAAACTTACAGTCATCCCTAATATACAAAAAATTAATCCAGCTTCAATCTCCAGTTCCTCAAAATCAAATCCTAGAATCATGGATTGAGAGAGTCTAAATCCAGAACAATATCGATATGGAGATTCAAATTTTCGTTGCGAAATCGGAAACAGACCTGACGGAGGAGATTATCGGCGATGCGGTAGTAATTACGGAGAGGAATACGATTATCCACCTCGACTTTACGAGCGACCTTGTCCAGATCAATCTTCATCTTCAACGGTATCTATGCAAATCTTTCCCAGTTTCGATCACTTCTCCGGAGAAAGTTCCGCTGAGATCGAACAATATGGCGCTGGGAAACGTAAAAGAGAGTAGAGAAGAATAAAACGGTGTCGTTTTAGAAACCAATGTCGACATAATTAGCAACGAGGAGGTTAAAGTCAAGAGTCAGATATTAATAATTGAGTTTTTTTGAAATTATCCTAAATTTAAGGGGTGAATATGATAAATATAATATGTCTTATGAATTGTTTTGCAAGACAAACCATAGAGATGATTAATATAAAGTCTCCAATACAAACTATGATTTTTAACTTCAAAAATTAATATTAAAACTAATATCATGATATTTCGTATATGATCTAATAATCTCTTAAAATAATTTTATATTAAATATAAGAACATTGTTTACTAAAACTAATTTACAAGCTTGATTTGACTATGCAGTTTTTAAAATGCCTAAGCATGACATCAATTTATAATATTTTCCAAAAATTATTATTTTTAGTGTCTAATAATATTTTACTATATCGTGAATTCGGCATCCAGAATATCATAGAGAAACATTTTATCATTGGATTATTTTATTCTGGTGATTTTTTTTTAAGTTACTCAATTGATTAATAATAACATTGTTAATTTCTCAGTACAAAAATATGATGGTGTATTTCGTTAATTTCCCTTTTCGTATCTGAATTTTAAACACCAAGCACTATATTTTTCTTTCTTTTTTTTTTACCAAAAAATGAGCATTTTTATAGAAATGAGTATATTTTTATATTTATTTCGTACGGTTCCTTTTTAGAAATAGCATTTTCCATTAATAGTTAATCAAATTTCGACCAACATTTATTTAATTTTTTTTTTCATAAATGAAAATTCAACAAACAGCACGATGTTTTATGTACGGATGATAAGGCATCAGAAAAAAAACAGCGACCATTGTCTACTCAATTTATTGAAACGACAAGCATTTTATCCACCAATACTCAAAACATTATAAAAAAACACATGGAACACGTGAGTTAGGCTCCGTCTTCACCCACCCAATCACGTTACGTTCTCATGTTAAATCCTAAAAGCTGGAATCTGCCTGCAAATTACAACAATTTATTTTTAAGTTAATTTCTATTAAAATCAAATTACATTTCCATAATAATTTCAAAGATATTTGGAAATAATTAATTAATTTTCTCACCAGACTCTCATGACTGGATGCAAATGTAGGTCTTCTTGGAGGAAGCTGCTTCCTAGGCGTTCGCTAATTATATAATTAAAAAATAACAATTATAATCAATAATAATTAAATGCAATTAATTGGTAAAAATTATAAGTTAGTAAATTAAAATATTTTTACCTGTAACTTTGGTCTTAATTTTTCTATTGCTTCTATCGTTATATGATTCATTTGAGCTCCTTGCTGTAAATTATAAAATTATCTTATTTTAATTTTTAAATAATAATAATAATTAATAAGTAGAAAAAAAAAATTTAATAAATGAAAAATTCCATATAAAAATATAGAAGAGAAAAATATACCTTGTTTAAAGCCCAATCTGCTGAATCGAAAAAAGCACGATTATGATCCTGCGTCAATTTAAATTAATTTATATTAATAATTTGAAATTATAATAATTTAAAATATTTAATTAGAGATAATCTACCTTTGAAATAAGTGGTTTTTTCCTTGGCATGAGTCCACCATACTTATTTCCATCAGAGGCAGTCTAAAAACAAACCAAACATTAAATAAATAAAAGAGAATATATATAAATTAAATATTAAAATATACAGTTTTGGTAGTTAATATAAAACAATTAAAAGAGAGGAAAAAAGACAAAGATCCGTTGAAAAAGGTCCACGTGAGTCACGAAACCCTTGCCGACGAATCTTAAACCGAGAGCAATTTCTATACCAATGGTTTAATTTCATAATTCAAATAACCGGAATCCAAAGAATTTAAACCGGACCGGATCAAAAAATGGAGACGAGGATCACTGGATCAGGATGAAAACAGATGTCCTAGATTATGACACGTGGCAATTTAACCACCGTTAATCGCACAAAGACTCGAGCGAAAATCCGTCGGTCGTTGACAACCGTCCATTTCATTAAAATATCTCTGATCAGATTTTTTTTCCTCTTTATGGAAAATGATTTTTACCATTTTGCCCTTTCAATTTCAAACAAAGGAAAAAAAAAATATTTTTGCCGACAAAATATATTTAATTACAAATTTAAACCAATTTTTAATTTTGAAGTAAAAACAAAAAAAAAATTAAATGCAAAATAAACGTGTACGCCGTCAACGAGGTTGGGCGAATTCACCAAAACAAATTATAATCACTAATTAGACTTTTCTTAAATTTTACAAACAAAAAAATTAAATTAAATTAATTTAAATCCAATTTATAAGAAAACAATCCAACCCGAATATACTTTTCTAGCTTCTAAATCAAAATTTGCACAATAAAAAATAATTTGATTAATAATTTAATTACCTCTTGTTGCTGAGAAAATAAGAAATCGTCGCATCTGTTGAATTCAGTCGACATTTGAATCGAAATTCTGATCTGAATTAATTCAAAGCAAACACAATCAATTAAGTAATTAATTTTAAAAAAAATACATTCTACAATTTTCTTAAAATTAATTAAATTATAATTTGGAAATAAAATAATTATAGAGAGAGAAACCTTGGAGAGGTAGAGAAGAAGAAGAGAAGAAAAATAAAACAGACGGTGTGAGATAAGATTATGCGTTTAAGAAGAGCTATATATATACATATATTTATACATCGCACGTACACACGTGCGTAGTTGTTGGCCCCTCCTAGGCTACGCTCAACATACACGTGTGACGCGTGAGTGTGTGGGTCTTTAGATATTTTCTTCTGTATTTGACTACATGTAATTCCATAACAGGTAATAATTTAATTTAATCCATATAAATTAAATCTTAATATATTTTTATAGTTGAAATTAGGTTTTATTGGCTAAATGAGTTAATGTAAAAATTAATAAGGGGATTTGTAACTGTTTTTAAATAAAATGTATGTTTAAATAAAGGAATAAACAAAACAAGTATTTGTTCTATATGAGTTTTGAATTTATATATATAAAAACAAATTTTTAAACCCTAAATTTAATAATCGAAGCTTTTACTTAAGTCGTATGGAATTAGAAGCGAGTACATGGAAACGGAAGTATTTAAAAGCGTATGAGCATTTTTTTACAAAAATGTAAGAAGCGGATACATGTTGAAAGTATAATTATATATATATATAGACATAATGTAAAACCATACGTAGAATCATCAGAAAAATATGCTTCAAATAACATCAATTCAATAACCTGTTCAAAATAAAAGATCAAACAATTTTGTCGTACGGCAAAAAAAATTTGAATATAAATAATATTTTGTGAATCGAAATGAGAAATAAAAACAAAACGATGAAGATCGGTCTTAGAAAATAGAAAGAAGATGAAGCGTTGCAATTGTTGCTATTTTATAGGATCGTACATATTTAATTTTGTTAAAGAATTATTAATAAAAAATAATTAAAAAAAAACGTTTTCAAATCCAAAATGTTATGNGAATTAATTCAAAGCAAACACAATCAATTAAGTAATTAATTTTAAAAAAAATACATTCTACAATTTTCTTAAAATTAATTAAATTATAATTTGGAAATAAAATAATTATAGAGAGAGAAACCTTGGAGAGGTAGAGAAGAAGAAGAGAAGAAAAATAAAACAGACGGTGTGAGATAAGATTATGCGTTTAAGAAGAGCTATATATATACATATATTTATACATCGCACGTACACACGTGCGTAGTTGTTGGCCCCTCCTAGGCTACGCTCAACATACACGTGTGACGCGTGAGTGTGTGGGTCTTTAGATATTTTCTTCTGTATTTGACTACATGTAATTCCATAACAGGTAATAATTTAATTTAATCCATATAAATTAAATCTTAATATATTTTTATAGTTGAAATTAGGTTTTATTGGCTAAATGAGTTAATGTAAAAATTAATAAGGGGATTTGTAACTGTTTTTAAATAAAATGTATGTTTAAATAAAGGAATAAACAAAACAAGTATTTGTTCTATATGAGTTTTGAATTTATATATATAAAAACAAATTTTTAAACCCTAAATTTAATAATCGAAGCTTTTACTTAAGTCGTATGGAATTAGAAGCGAGTACATGGAAACGGAAGTATTTAAAAGCGTATGAGCATTTTTTTACAAAAATGTAAGAAGCGGATACATGTTGAAAGTATAATTATATATATATATAGACATAATGTAAAACCATACGTAGAATCATCAGAAAAATATGCTTCAAATAACATCAATTCAATAACCTGTTCAAAATAAAAGATCAAACAATTTTGTCGTACGGCAAAAAAAATTTGAATATAAATAATATTTTGTGAATCGAAATGAGAAATAAAAACAAAACGATGAAGATCGGTCTTAGAAAATAGAAAGAAGATGAAGCGTTGCAATTGTTGCTATTTTATAGGATCGTACATATTTAATTTTGTTAAAGAATTATTAATAAAAAATAATTAAAAAAAAACGTTTTCAAATCCAAAATGTTATGTTTCCAAATTGGAATTATCGTTTCTCACACGTTTCTACATGCTGTGTTTTGGGAAACACGATTCTGTCACACTTTCAAGCGCTTTTTCGCTTCCTATTCCGCTACTGCTTCGCAATCAAGAAACATTGAAGTTATGAAACTTACGCGCTTCTTAGGTTTTTACTAATCATATCTTTTAGATAGAAATTATATTAAGCTTTGCACATACGAAATTAAACTAAAAAATATAATATAAATTTGGGTTAATTAAGTTGTAATTTTATGTTTAATTTTTAAATATCTATTTAATAAATATTATTATTAAAAATCATATATTAAAATAATATGATTATCATGTTTAAATATTAAAAAAAACTATTTTGATATTTTCTAGATTTTACACTAAATAAAAATACTTTAAAAATTAAAGCATTGTAATTTTTTTTTTATATCATGTAAAGATAATTATGATTATTTTAAATTTAATTAATGTCTACATAACACATGTCATTTATCAACAATACATTTTTATTGTTAATATATTTTTGAGAAATCATTTTGAAGACAGTTACATCTTACTGGATATTGGTAAAAAAGTAGACCCTATAGAAGCTAAAATGCATGTAACTATTTAATATGTTTAGTATCTATTTATTTTTGTATTTATTATGTATTAATATATGGGTTTATTTAGTGGGTCATTCATAATTAGATTCAACACGTGTCCTACCTAGTATTATTGGCGTTACCATTTTCTATAATTTCTTTTAAAATATGTATAGTGTCCATAACACATACAATATTAATTATACTATATATATATATATATTATTATTTATGTTCAGTTTAAAGTTTTAAATTTACCATATGACTAGTTGCATTATCATGTTATTGGACATGAATATTGTATATGAAAACGAGAAGATGATTGTTTTATTCTTGAATTATTTATAGTAAGCAGATTAATTTCTAAATATTAGTTGCTCATTTTTATTTTTCAAGTTTACGTAGACAACTCGAAATCGTGATTAAAAAAATTAATCGTTAAAAAGAAAAAGACGTTGTTAACTTTAATTTTTAAATCTAATCGCGTTTTCATAATAAACATATAAGATAAGAAATATATATGAATACTCTGTTTAACAACGTTTTTTTTGTGTTTAACGTTAACTTTTTTAATCACAATTTCGAACAGTCAACCCAAATATAAGGAATAAAAAATGAGGAACTAATATTTGAAGAATTAATTTACTAATTATAAATAATTCAGGAATAAAACAATCATTTTCCCATATAGAAACCGTATATATAATAATACTATTAACTCTGAAAATGATGGTGTCTTCTCTTTTTTTTAAACAGATGATGGTGTTTGAAATTCTTTTCACGTGTACATATATATTTTGTGTGACATAGAACTTTTCAATAAAAAGTGGAATTTAAATGTAATTTGTTAGGATCTAGATGTTATTTTCTCGTTCAAATAATATAGAAGGAATATAAATCCTCAGTTAATATATAATGTTGGTATATATCTTAGAGTTTAATAAAATAATGTCGTATATGAAAAGTAAAATATTATAAACTTTGGTATCTTATTTGTTTATTGAATTTTATAAAAAATATATATATATATATATATACGAATTAGATAATGTCTTGATAAAAGTTAGATAACAATGGTTACCAAAAAAAAGTTAGATAACAATAAAATCATTGCTTTTAAATAATAAGTTTTTTTTTTCGTCTAAATAATAAGTTTAAGTTTATTAAATATTTTATTTGGAAATATTTCTTTATTAAATAATTTCATAATATAAGATATTTTAGGTAAATAAATTGTTTTATAATATAAAATGTTTTAAGTAAGAAGTAATATATTTCATAATTTTATCTTTGCTTTATTTATAATAATGACAATTATAATCTAAACATAAATTTATTTTTGTCTATAAATTTTATTAATATGTGTATTATCTTTACACACCTTATATTATAAAACCGATGTATTATAATCTTTAGTTATTGTGTCGGTAAATATTCTGTTAGCAAGTCAATGAAAAACATGTTAGTTAATTAACCAATAATATATATTTCAGTGGTTTTGCACCGTAAATTTTAACTAACTTGATATATATTTTTTTTACAACATTAAATAACTTAAAAAATCCGTAAGAACAAAAATTACCACTAAATTATCCGCTAAAATATTTAAAAAAATCTATTAATCCACTGATATACAAAAATAACGTTTACATCTCTAATATAATATGTGTATACGGTATGTTATCATATATATTTAATATAAATTATTGATTATATATTTATTTGGGAGGGTATACCTAACAAAGTCAAAGATAGAAAACATTGTGGAAGTGAAGTTTTTTCGTACCGTTACGACATCGCATTGGTGGGCCCTTACACAATCTTCGACCGACACATTTTTCTCCACACGTTTTATTTTCAAATTATTAATAATCAAAAGTTTATAACATCTAATGAAAATTAATACACCACATCTATCCATTTAAAGACAATAAAATTAATATTTTATAAATTATTTAAAACATAATATTGTTTCTATATATTGCATATAATTCAATTTTCAGTAGAATACCAAATGAGTACTATTTAGTATAATTGTAGAAACACCTATCATTAATGTAGTCATATTATGAGTAAATACGATAGCGTTTATTCATTTGTAATTAAATTAACAAACATTATATAATATTGGTTGTTTGATTATAGTTCACGATTAACTATGAAATTATATAGTATTAAATAATATTTGTGTGATCATTGTCGGTTTTGTGACATGTTTCCATGATTGTTGACCAAAATTTTAAAATACTAAAGTTTTTCAATATTTTAGTTTTTATTTGTTATATTCCATTGTCAAAATTTGTCATTTAATTAATAATAAACAAATAACATGATTTTTTTAGTCGGGATAACCCTACCAAAAAAGTTTGTAACAAAGAAAATTTACTGTGGAAATTAAACTCGTGATCGATGTTGACTCTAGACTCAAACCACGTAAACCTAGATTTCAGTTACCGAGTTTAAAAAAAAATCCTTTTGTAATTTTTTTTTATCGTTACAAAAAATTGCCCTTTTTGTGGCTTAGACCATCTCCATTGAAGTCTCGAGATACCTCCAAAGTATACTAAAAGAAAAAAAATATTGTGTAATCTAAAATTTTTTAGACACACCTTTCAAAGTATACAAAATATGATACTTTTTTAATTTATTTGATCCAAAAATCTCTTTTTAGTATATTTGAAGGTCTCCAATGGAGATAGCTTTAGTGTCCAATTTATCTTCGGATCAGGCATGTTTGTGATAACCATTGAAATATAATCCCTCCGTCTTTTTTTGTCAAAATTACCCTTACAATTATTGACAAAATGAGAAAAGAAAACATAAAAAGTAGTTAATAATTAAGGTTCAAATTATGGTTCAAATTTATTAATTAGTGTACACAAATTTAAAACATTCTATATTTTGAAACAGAGAAAGTATAATTTATTACACAAATACTTCAAAAATATTAATAACTTTAAAATTCGAAATTCAAGTTCTTCTACATTAGATCTAAAACTCGGTTTGATTCTACTAATATATTTTGATCTCTAAATAAACGATAACAAAACGACCATAAATTTATTTTGTATCGTTTATTGACCAGTGTGAACAATATTGAACTGATCAAGTAATAGTTTGTTTGTGTGAATGGTCCATTCAAGTTAATGTGGCATAGCTTTCATGTATAATGATGTGTTTTGGAGTGGTCCTTTAGAAGAGTAATATAAGCTTATGTGTTATCATTCTCATGCTCTTTATAAAACTACTACACCTCTTTAATACATTTCTATAAGTAGCTGTCTTAGAGAGACTTCAAGAGTTTGTTATTAAATTACATTTTCTTATTTCAATGTTCTATTCCCAAAACAAGGCTCGATCATCTCTTTATATACTTGCACGTGTCATGTTTTGTTTTTCCAACTTTATAAAATAATTTGGTGGTTAAGGCGAATGTTTCATAAAATTTACTTCAAAATCAACCATAATTAATTAAGGTACAAAATTTATAAATGTATATAAAATATTTTTATAAATTAAAAAAAAAATCAAGTAATTTTGTTTAGATTTTTTATTGTTTTATGTCGATTTTATGATATTTACATTGAAAAATAATATACTAATTTAGATAAAACTAAAATGTGATAAACAAAAAAATGTAATTTTTTTAGATCTTATACTGTTTTATGTCGACTTAATATGATTTAGTATTACATTGATAACTAATATGCGAATTTAAATAAAATTAAAATGTGATAAGCAAAATATTTAATTTTTTAGAAAAAAAATGTTGTGAAATTGACATATAAGTTATATTAAACTTACTTTTAAATGAATTATATTAAGAGCGTAATTATAAATACTAAACAAGTATTTCATTTTTTTTTAAATAGATACTTGTACAAATTAGGAAAAAAAGTCTGTAGATAAATATTATTATTTTAAAAAATAATAATAATCTGTATCTGTTTTTTTTGTCTACATATAAATATAAAGTAAATTAAAACAATTGGAACATAGGAGATTCGCATTAAAAATATTCGAATTCATTACATAAAATGAATAATTTCAGTTATTAAATATGAAGATTTAACAATTTTGACTCCAAAACCTATTTAATTATGAAGATTTAACAATTTTGACTCCAAAACCTATTTAATTATTGGAAAATAGGTCTCATAAAGATTCTAGAATTTATGGAGACTACAATAAATTTAAGGTATATAAAAAAAGTCTTCAAAATATAAACCTCATCCGTAAGTTGAAATTTTGAACGTTTACCTAAAAAAAAAGCAATTTTGAAATCTCAATTATATAAATAACCGACAAAGAAAATCTAGAACTTGGAAATAATTAAAAGTCAACAAAAATATAAGTGGCTAAATATAAATTCTGAAAACAAATAAATTTAATTAATTAATGAGCATTAATTATGCAACCTATGTGTGTATACTAAGATCGTGAGTTTGACCTATGTGGGTATTTAGGCCCATTAAGCTTCAGCTATTAGGCCCATTAAGCTTCGGATGTTAGGCCCACAACTTTATCCACTAACCGATTCAAATTTTAAATAACCGGTAATTCGTATTTTATTGGTTTATATTAAATTTTATATGTTATGGTATGGGGAAACATAAATATACTCATAAGTAGGCCCAACAATTTTTAGAAAAAAGTCTAATACTTTATTAATTATGCATTAAAATGCTACTATTTGTTTTGGTAGGAAGATGAATAATTGCGTTCACATTATAATGCACCAAGTTATATTAATTGTTCTAATTTTGTCTTATCATAAGTAACCTAATTATCTTATTAATTAAAAAAATTCTACAAAGATGATCTAACAAATATTAAAAACTAATATTTGCGTTCAAAAAATAAAAATCCAAGAAAACTAATATTACCTTTCGTTTAAAATATACATGTTCTTTTAATCACAAAATATGCATTATATGAGGTTCTATATAAAATATATGGTTATTAAAAGCCAAAATAAGTTATAATATAATTTAGGAAAATTTAGGATATAATTTAGGATAAAATGTTAAGTGATACAACACATGATTTGATGATATGGTCCGATTTGATCCACTTAATATTATTATATATTTTATTAAATATATTACATTGTTGTTGTTATATCGTATAAACAGTCCAAAATAACATGACCAGCCAATATGAATATGTATAATATTTTAATTAACTAAATTGTTATCACACTAAAAAAAACAAACAAATCAGATAAAACAAACAATTATAAATGGTATTGAACAGTGTCGAAAAAAAGTAAATGGTATTGAACACTTAAACATTATTTTTAAAAACATTTAGTCAAAATTTAAAACTGAGTAATGACAAATTGTAGTAATTCATACATCAGGGTCCAAGAATTACATGTCATTCATTAATCATTATAATTATTTTTTTCCTTATAACAAGTGGGTGGGAGTGGTCCCCTTGGATCTTCTCGAAAAAGAACGATATTATTTTACATTATATCATTTTGTCTAACACACACTTGATATATTAAATCAATAAATAAATAGAATGAAAAAAACACTCATATAATATTATAAAACACTAGAGGAAAAAAAATATTATAAAACACTTACGCAAATATTGTTATCTACAAAAATATTTAAATAAAGGTTTTACTATATAGTACATATATTATATATAAATATTATTTATAAAAGTCATAATATAATTTAATGACAAACAAGAAAGAAAGCTTACCATTATTTTAAATAACACTGGCTAACTAATAACCGATTAGTATATAAATATAATTAGTAATGATATTAGATTATTAGTGATGTCTAATCTTAAATTAATCATTTTCTTTTTTAATTTGATGGTCCGTCCGGTTTAATGTCCTTTTCTAATTCTTTTAATATTATATGGCTCATTTCGGACCGGTCCTAGAACATCGTATCTTTCAATTTTTGTCGACTAGTAAAAAAGCTAGTTCTTCGTATGGGACCCATATTTTGTCTTCCAATATAATCGCGCCACGTATCAATTATATCTTGTTCATCATTCATGCTTAAAATAAAATATTCGGAATTAATAATAATAAAAAATAGTGAAATAATAGATAATAAAATAATAAAATAATAAAATGATAAAATGATAAAATGTCATGGGGGATTCGTTTTCTTGGTAAAAATTGGTCATTCATTTCACATTGGGCTCCTTTCTTTATTGTATTTTTACATATTTTTTTCCAAATTAAAATGTTATTTAATACTATGAGTAAGTTAAAATTTGGAAAATAGTGTAAAATTAAAATTTTAAGGGGTGTAAACTGTAACAAAACTATTTTATTGGGGTCAAAACTAATTTTTATTTTATTTTAACGGGTTAAACTCATAAAAATACTATTTCTGTTGAATCGTCAAACTCATTGTTGAATTTACTGAAGAAAGCTTAAAATTATTTTCGTCTTCTCTCTCTCTTCCTCTCAATTTCTGCGTCGATACTCTCTTCATCTATCGACTTGTGTAATTCACTTATTTTTCATCGGAATTTTTTCCCCGGGGAAAGATCATCGGACGTGGCTCAACCGGCATGGATGGCGTCGGCGGTAGGCTTGCCGGCTCGGAGATTCATGGATTTCATACTTTTCGAGGTATGTTTCTGTTTATCGTGCTTGTTGATTCATGCTACTTTCGTTTAGTGTTTTGATTGTTAATTTGCGCGAAAAATTGACTGTTGTGGGGGTTTTCATTCAGCGTATTACTTATTGTCCTTTTAGTTTATTGAATTTGTCTTGGTTTTGGACTTTTCCGTTGCTCTAGTTTCTTGTAGCCATTGAAACTAGGATTTGCAGATTAGAGCTCTTCGTGCTTTAATGTGGTGAATTAAGGGAGAATTATTGGGCTTAGGCGCCTGAATAGGATTGAACAAAAATTTGATATCAAATCGGAGCAGATAATTAGGTCATTAGGGATTGGCTATTCACAACTGGTAAATTCGTTGATTCGGATTTTACATGAGGATGTGCGCCTGAAGAAGTTTGTTTACTCAACAAGGAAAATACCTTTGTGGTTTGTTGTTTCGATCGGTCTTATTTTTTTTTTCCAGGTTTTGGATGTTGGAATGAAAAATGGATGCACCATGAATCTATGAGTTTGTCTTATGAATATTTTTAGTAATTGATCGATGATTATTGACATTAGTACTCATTGTGTTTGCAGATCTAGATGTACAAACAATGCTGGAGGAAGCATACAGTAGATGGCTCCGGCCAAATGAGATCCATGCTGTTCTCTGTAACCATAAGCACTTCCCAATCAACGTCAAGCCAGTAAATTTGC
This sequence comes from Aethionema arabicum, assembly GCA_000411095.1. Lineage (NCBI taxonomy): Eukaryota > Viridiplantae > Streptophyta > Magnoliopsida > Brassicales > Brassicaceae > Aethionema > Aethionema arabicum. Next base: position 311,701 of record KE152099.1, on the reverse strand, counting down.
CTAAAAGTAATCAATCCTCTGTACCAGTGCAAAATGTGCAGCTTACCATCCCATCTTTCTGCCTCTCGTGTTAAAAGTCTTTCAAATTGTTCTTTTGGTTCTTCTGTTATTTATCATGGAAGCAATATGTCCAGCCTTTGACTTGGTTCTCATACGCTTTCAAGTTTTTAATGACACCTGCCCTTGATTGATGCAATTTCAGTTTAGATAAATTTATTGAAACTCTTGTTCTGTCAGTTTTGAATGTGTTCATATTTGGCAGGTGGCACAGTTTTGTTGTTTGACCGTAAGATGTTGAGGAACTTTAGAAGAGATGGTCATAACTGGAAAAAGAAAAAAGATGGAAAGACAATTAAGGAAGCTCACGAGCACCTAAAAGTGTGGTTTCTTAATGTTTTTGAGTTCATATATACATATATAAGTGTGACTTTCTTACGTCCAATCTATGTTCCTTCATATTTTTGTCGTGTCCACTGTCCAGGTTGGTAACCAGGAAAGGATACATGTATACTATGCCCACGGTGACGATAACCCTACCTTTGTTCGAAGGTGTTACTGGTTATTGGATAAGTACGTAGCAATTAACGATTATTGGATTGCCCGTTGAGGAATGGTTGACTAGATGTTTTCTTTCCCTGCTTTGTTTCTTAAGGCTATGAAAATAAATCTTCTTTTCCTTCTAATGGCAGGTCTCAGGAGCACATAGTTCTTGTCCACTATCGGGAGACACTTGAGGTTTGTATCTGTCCCAAGCTTTCTCAGATATTTTTATTTTAGAGTGGGTATAGATTAGGATGATGTATCTTTTTTTTTGTCGAAAAGTTATGGCCTTCTTATGGCAGCTTTTAGTTACAAAAGACAATATTAATTTGCAGCTCTCTGAGGAATTTTAGTAAATCAGGTTCAGGTAGCTCCAGCCACACCTGGGAACTCATACTCAAGTTCGATAACTGACAACTTATCACCAAAACTTGTATCTGAAGATATTATTTCTGGTCACCATAATGCTTGTAATACAGGTGAGAAAACTCTCTTTGTGAGCTTCAGCTTTTACAATTGAATTTTCCGTGATATTGGCATTTCTTCTGGATTTTGGTTCACGAATTTTTAGTGTGTATAAAAGTATGCTATTTGTTTAGTTTTTCATTTGGTGTTCTCTTAGAAGACTGAAGATTTATCACACTTCTTTTTTCCATGGTATGCAGTGTGCAGCAACAGTCTCGTTGTTAGAAATCATGAGAATAAGCTCCATGAGATCAATACACTTGATTGGGATGATCTTCTAGTTCCATCAGATAACAGCAACCAGCCTGCTCCAACACAAGGTATTAATGCTACTTGCGCATTTTCTTCAAAAATCCCCATCCGTCACAAAAAGGATAGCAATTTGTTGTAAAGGAGAATGGGTGATGCTGAAAACACTTAACTTTTTCTCTCCTTTTGTTCTCTGCAAACAGAAGATATGTCATACTTCATGGAACAGCTCCAACCTGTGGTCAGGAACTCAGCTAATCATGTACGTGAAATTCATTTTTTCCAGTCTACAAGAGGCTTTGCCGATCTTGCTGTTACCATTATCTTCACATATTAGTATGCATAAAAAAATAACCATATCTTGTTCATTTTGCAGGAAAACAACCTTGCATGCTACAACACACCAACAGATATACAGTCTTTTCCGGGCCTTGGAGAGACTGCTCATCAAAATGAAAATGGTTTACAGAGTGAGGAAAGTTTTGGAAGGTGGTTGAACTCCTTCATAAGCGACTCTCCTGGCTCAGTGGAGGATCCTTCCTTCGAATCCATGGTTACACATGGGCAGGATCCATCTGCTACATCTGTTATACGTAATTCTCCTTCTAACATACCGGAGCAAGTGTTCAACATAACTGATGTCTCACCTGCCTGGGCCTATTCAGTAGAGAGAACAAAGGTTTTCGAATTAAACCCTTTACTTTCAATTTACTTTAGTTTAGAAGAGGGGAGTAATAAATTTTGTCGATATGGAGTTGACTGTGTCTCACTTCTCACCAGATGTATCTGGTTAGATCTTATCCCTATCATGTGTCTTTGTGTAATTATAGTTTTTGCGTTATGAAACTGCATATTGTGCGGTTCACAATATGAGATAGAGATGAAACATGTGTATAGCATGAGTGAGGATCAGGGTATAAATTGGATAAATGGAGCATTACATTTTGAAACTAGCCCTTGTGTCATATGCCGTATTAAATCGTTTTAAGTTTTATAAACAATTCTGGTGTAACGATCTAACTCTGACACATTATATTGCAGATTCTTATAACTGGGTTCTTTCACGACAGCTTCCAACATTACGAAAGATCAAACCTCTTCTGCATTTGTGGCGAATCGTGTGTCACTGCAGAATATCTCCAAGTGGGGGTTTATCGTTGCTTCCTTCCCCCGCAATCTCCTGGAGTCGTGGACCTTTATCTGAGTGCCGACGGACACAAACCAATCAGCCAATTTTTCAGCTTTGAACACCGTTCACATCCAGTTCTTGAAAAAGCCGTCCCTCAAGACGATGAGTTATACAAGTGGGAAGAATTTGAGTTCCAAGTCAGACTTGCTCATCTTCTCTTCACTTCTTCCAACAAAATCAGCGCTTTATCTACCAAAATCTCACCTGTTAACATCCAAGAGGCTAAGAAACTTGCAAACAGGACTTCCCATCTCTTGAACAGCTGGGCATATTTAATGAAGTCCATCCAGGCAAATGAGGTATCGTTTGATCAAGCAAAGGACCATTTGTTTGAGCTTACTCTTAAAAATAGGTTAAAGGAGTGGCTTTTGGAGAAAGTGCTTGAAAATCGCAACACAAAGGAATATGACTCTAAAGGCCTTGGAGTAATCCACCTCTGTGCCGTCCTAGGATACACTTGGTCGATCCATCTTTTCTCCTGGGCAGGTATATCATTGGATTTTCGTGATAAGCATGGTTGGACTGCTCTACACTGGGCAGCATACTACGGAAGGTAACTAACTAACTCTTAAGTAATATGAGATTCGTTCATCTGAATTCCCTTTTATTGAACTACTTTTGTGAGTTCTCTTTTGAAGAGAGAAAATGGTGGCTGCTCTTCTATCTGCGGGGGCGAGGCCAAACCTGGTTACAGACCCGAATAAGCAAAACCTAGGAGGCTGCACAGCAGCCGATCTAGCACAGGAGAAAGGCTATGATGGTTTATCGGCTTTTCTTGCTGAGAAAAGTCTTATAGCACAGTTCAAGGACATGAAAATGGCTGGAAACATCAATGGCAACATCGAGGCCGTCAAAACAGAGATGTTGAGTCCAGAGACTGTTAATGAAGAGGAGCAGAGTCTGAAGGATACTTTGGCTGCATACAGAACAGCTGCAGAGGCGGCAGCACGCATTCAAGGGGCATTCAGGGAACATGAGTTGAAAGTTCGGTCAAGCGCAGTCAAATTTGGGAGCAAGGAAGATGAAGTTAAGAACATAATAGCTGCAATGAAGATTCAACACGCATTTCGAAATTATGAGATGCGTAGGAAGATAACAGCCGCTGCTCGGATTCAGTTCAGGTTTCAAACATGGAAAATGCGGCGGGAGTTTCTCAACATGCGGAAAAAAACAATTAAGATCCAGGTAAATAAATAGTTGCTATTTTTTTTTGGGAAAATGGTAAAATAAATCTTGAATTTTGTCGATTTGGTGTAACAACCCCCAACTTTAAAAATGGTTTTTTTGACCCTGAACTTTGATAAACAGGTTTCTTAAACTTTAGGGGATTTTTTGAATTAAAATTAAACTGAACATAAAATTAAACCATAATTTCAAATTTTAGCAAAAAATAAAAATCTGAATTTGGATTAATTATACTAAACTTTCAAGTTTAAATTTAAGATTTTGGTTTAAAAAAATTTACGGCTTAAAAGCTCTTGTTATCAAAGTTCAGGGTCTAAAAAACCAATTTTAAGTTGGGGGTTTTTGTACACCAAATCGGCAAAATTCAAGGTCTATTTTACTATTTTCCTTTTTTTTTCGGAACCTGTGACTAATGGCATAGCTATACCACTTCTTAAATTACCAAGCATGACTTGAACCTAAAGAAGACAAATAAAGATTCTGTGTCATCACTTCATCTTAACTTGTCAGATGTTTCATTACATATCCGAATCATATATTATTTTCTGCTGTTGCAGGCTGTGTTCAGAGGGTTCCAAGTAAGAAGACAATACCGCAAAATAACATGGTCAGTAGGAGTGCTCGAGAAGGCGATTCTGCGGTGGAGACTGAAAAGAAAAGGATTCCGAGGGCTTCAGTTGAGCCAAACCGAAGGGAATCAGGAGGAATCCAGTGACCCAGTCGAAGATTTTTACAAGACAAGTCAGAAACAAGCCGAAGACCGGCTCGAAAGATCTGTGGTTCGTGTCCAGGCCATGTTCCGGTCCAAGAAAGCTCAAAAAGATTACAGAAGGATGAAAATGACTCATCAAGAAGCTCAGGTAAAATCACTAAACTTAAAAATATAAACTTGTAATTTCGATGATCATTTAATGTTTAACATTGAACTTGATATAGCTGGAGTATGATGAGCTGCAAGAACGTGATGAGATGGCTATGGAAACCTGAGAAGAGAGTCATGTGAGATTTGTAGATTTTATGTAAATGATGAGCTGTAATGTATTTTCGACCTTTCTGAAACTGTATTCATAAAAAAGTTTCGAAAGGTATTTTCCATAGAGAGCTTCTTGTGGTGTCACAGCTATGACTTGTGAGAATCGAAACCTAAAAAACAACTTTTTTTTTTATTATAATTATTTGTCTATAAAAACTCTTTTTAGTCTATAAGTCATGATCTAATCTAACGGTAGTTTTTCAAAATTTTATTCAGAATATAAGAGTTTTCAAATTTAATGATTAAAATGAAAAATATATTTTTCAATAGGATTCATCATTTTTTTTCCTTAAAAAAATTGTTTTTCAAATTTGAAGAACCATGAAGAACATGAATAAAAAAATAAAAAAAAAAGTCCATTAGAACATATTTATTTAACTTTTTTTTTTTTAAATCAAA
>KE152099.1:279053-306537 GCA_000411095.1 Aethionema arabicum | reverse complement strand
ATAATGAGTATAGTCTATGTTAAAATCTGGTTAACTTTTCTATTTAAATAATAAATAGTGGCAGAAGTGCAATAAATCCAAGAACATGAAACAAGTAAACGTGAAAACCAAAGTGTACACACATATAATGGACAAGACGTGTAGCAAATCTTCTTATCTTCTTTCTTCTTTGTTCTTGATTCAAAGCTATAGTAAAACCAAAGCGTGTCTTCTTCTTCTTCCACAAAACTTAATGTTACAGATTGGTTACTCTCTGAATCTTTCTCCTCTCATACTGTAACTTTCACACTTTCTGCCTTTGTTGAAACTTGACTATCGACCTGAAATAATTGACACAAATTTATTAGGATTTAGCCTTGGCTTGAATCGAGATTTGATTACATGAACGAAAACCTCAAGATTGTTATATGTTTACCTTGGCTGCTTTGAATAATTCGTCAACAACTTCAGACAATGTTGGATGTGCATGAACCGCCAATTTAATATCCTGTAGCATTATTAAACCCAAAAAGTTCAAAGATTAAGCTAGAGCCAGTGATCAAATCAAGAACAGGTTGGTGTAGCCAAAAAGTATCGAAAAACATTACCTGAATGCGTGTTCCAAGAGCTATGGCGTTTGATGCTTCATGTATAAGGTCAGCAGCATGTAATCCAAAGATATGAACTCCTAGGATTTCACCATTGTCTGGTCTGTATATCATCTGCAGAAGATTAAGGGCGTTTAAGTATTTTGTGTTCAATTACTAAAACTTTGATTTAGATCTTCTGCTATAGCTAACCTTAGCGAGCCCTTCTCCTTCATTTTCAGCGAGAGCTTTTGTGTTTGCCTTGAAACTTGTCTTTGCAATACTTACTTTAAATCCTTCTTTTTCAGCTTTTTCTCTCGCTTGAGGCTGCGAAACGTGAAAATCATGTCAAATGGGGCGAGTAAGCAGACTGAATGCATTAGGGTTTCTAAAGATACCTCTGTTAATCCCACCATGCTGATTTCAGGATGAGTAAAGCAAGCAGCTGGGATACTAAGATGATTAAGCACATGATCTCTACCTGTGACTTGCTCAACCACTGGAAAAAATGTGTAAGTGCACATGGTTTAATATGAGGCTAAGAATATAATACCTAAAGGTATTAAAAAGGAAAAAAACTGAATGCATTTATGGTAGGTATTAGATAGAGTTCATTTACCAGAAATTCCTTGGGCACTGGCTGCATGAGCAAGCATCAGTTTACCATTAGCATCACCAATGCAGTACAAGTGCGGAACCTTATCAAACAAAAGTAGAACGGTGCATTAGAAATAGAAGAGCTGTTGGTAAACAAAGGTATGTGAACAAGACTAACCATTTTTCCATTTCCATCGATGACACGCATTCGCTCATCAACTGGTATAAAACCTCTCTGCGTCACAACGTTGATCTGTGTGGAAATATAAGTTCAAGGTTATACTTAACATTATATATTGACACTATATATTGTCACAAGGGAGATGTGAATTTCATTTCATACATTTTCCAGACCAAGACCATTTGTGAATGGAGCTCTTCCAGTAGCAATTAGAGCTGCGTCAACCTTGCAAAAGGAGCATAAGGTCAGACTTTCAGCAGAAAAAGCAACCCATAATGTGCCAAGTGATAAGGTAAGAACCTCATATTTGCCTAAAAAGTTTTGTATATTTGGTTACCTCTAAAGTATCCTTCGGTTGCTTAGTTTTGGCATCAATGAGCTCAATCATTACTGGTTTACCATCCTTTGCTGGAGTGATCTGTGGAGAAGAGTAGAGTTAAAATTAGTTACACATTGCATTCAAAAAGAAACAATGTATAGAAGCTTGAGAAAAAAAAACTTACTTTGCTTGCAAACACTCCAGTATGATAGTCGATCTTTCTTGGATTTATCAGAACCCTTTGAGCCAGCTTACTGATTTCAGGGTCAAATCCAGGCATCAGCTGATCCAGTGCTTCAATAAAAGTAACCTGCATAAAAAGTTTTCCAGAGTTTGGTCACTTATGGAGTTGCATAAAACAGCAATGACTCATTTTCAGTTTAATCTAGATACCAATAGAAGAGTAACATCAAGAGCCTGTTGCTACTACTGAGTGCAAACAAAACAGTGAAGAGAAAGCAACAACATCACTCACCCATACTAGTGCAATTATAGTAAGTCAAGAATCAACATGTTACCTCACTTCCAAGGGCCGTGTAAACATCACTGAACTCAAGACCGATATAGCCACTTCCTACTATCGCAATCCAGTCAGGAACAGACTCCAATTTCAATGCATGGTCACTTGTGATAACAGTCTTTCCTGCAGCACAATAACATAGACGCTTGAGGAATATCAGGGACCTTTGCTAGTAAAATTTCGTTGCGTTATTAATACAAAAAGAGATGATATGTTTTAGTCATATATATGTATTTAAGAAGACACATACCATCAACTTCAATTCCTTTTGGGACAAACGGTACAGATCCAGTTGCGATGATTATATCTTTTGCAGTAATAATATTGTCTGAAGAACCAACCTTTCCATATTTAACTTTTTGTGGACCCTGCACAAGTATATTAAGATCGCCAATTAACAACGTAGTCTCAGAAGTTAATCAATCATAGACAAAATCATACTGACCAGAACAGAGCCAAACCCTGTCAATATATCAACACCAAGCGCCTTCATCGAATTGGTGAGATTATTTCGAATTTTCGTAGCCAGGTTATTAGCATGATCTGCCACACCCTGACGATCATACCCAGCAGCTGATACCTGTTGTTCAGGTGAGACAAAGAAAGCTTGAGAGTGTACAATCATTTTACTGATAGCAGCTAAGTTACATTTCGCAAAAGATCCACAAAGAGAAACTTGGAAGATAGCACTAGCTGCTACATATAGGTACATTACGTATAAAGCAATATAACGCGAGAGAGGTGATCCTCTACTAGTGAATTAGAATTCGTATTACCTGCAAACCAAAGGCCTTCATGTGATGTTCATTCTGGAGTTCTCGCATCCTGCCACTAACAGCAAGGAGAGCTTTGGAAGGCACACAACCTCTGTTAACACAAGTCCCTCCAACAACATCTCCTTCAATAATGGCAGTTTTGAGTCCCTATACAAAAATTTCAAATTAAAATTTTCGTCCAATGGGATCATGAATATACAGTAAAGAAATGATTCCCTATCAAATGGAATCAGAACGTAAACAAAGTCTTTCATTAGAGAATAGTCAAACATTTCCCCAAATTAGAATCAGTACGAAGTCTCACCTTCTCAACGGCGTGCAATGCAGCTCCATGGCCACCAACTCCAGCTCCAATTATGACCAAATCATAATCGAACGATTTCGGTGGAGCTCCATTACCCGCGGCTGAAGTAGCAGCAGCAGAGACTTTGATCCTCCTACTAGAAATTTGGAAACGGCATGAGGAAATCTGCTTGGAGTGAGAAAAACCAAACGCTTCCCGCCTGAGTCCACAGAATCGAAGGTTCGTCGGCGTAGAAAAAGCGGCACCAGATGAAGAGAAAAGACGATTCGATACCGGAATCGACACCTGTGAGAACAAAGGAGAGATAGCTGATTGCATTGTTGTAGAGATACAGAGACAAAGAGATCGTAGAGCAATGGGAGTGAGTCAAGTGACACAGACGACAACTACGCACTCATCAGAGAGCCAAGACGGAGATATCAAAGCAGGTTTGTTAAACCAACTTCACTAACCCGACACGTGGCACAACTCTCGTCTTTAACCGGAAAGCTTAAATAACCCGGTTTACTAAATGGGCTTTAAATGGGCTAAATTTGATAAATGGGCCTTTTCTTACAGAATACGTGGCAAGGAGAGGGGTGAACAGTTCAAACGGCAGACTAGGACACGTGTGGAAGAATAGCACACGTGTCAAATAACTGAAGAGCTGAGGCTCTGTTCTGTTCCACTTTCTCCTCCTCAGTGTTGGTATTAACAAGACAAAGATAGAAAACAAACCGAGAGGAAAAAATAAAAACTTTTTAAGGTTAAGCAAAAATGGAGAAAAATGGAACTGGAAGAAAAGTAATGGATGAGATAAAAAGCTTCGAGAAAGCAAGCTTGTTCGATTTAGGTCATCCTCTACTTAACCGCATCGCCGACTCTTTCGTCAAAGCCGCCGGCGTAAGTCTTTCTTTAATTTTCTCCACCTGCATATACATAACGTAACATAGCGTTAAAAGTTAACTTATACAGGTCGGAGCTTTACAAGCTGTTTCAAGAGAAGGTTACTTCACAGTAATCGAAGGTAAAAACTCCCACCACTTTCATATAGTTGCAGAATTAAAAAAACAAAAAAACTATATTTTGATTATAAAAACAGGTGCAGGGTTCGACTCCAGCAACGTAGGTCCACCTTCTGAAAATGGCAACAAGAAAAATAGGTTTCCTAACCTTAGAGGTTCGCCATTTTCACAATATAGTTTATGGTATAATTGGTATGTGTCACATATTGATAAGTGTTGCTGCTTTTACAGGGGAAAGCAGCAGCAAATCTCTTGAAGCATTGGTGAGTTTTATCTACAAAATTTTCATCCGCACGTGTGGTAACCTTGCACACGTGTGGTGTATATCATATGCTCTTGTGTTAAACTAACTTACCGCTAAAAACGGTTGATATCTATAGGTGAAGAACACTGGAAAAGAATCTCTCCAATGGGGTAAGTCTAAGTCTACATACTACAAATCATCAATATATATTAACGGTGGAGGATACTGACTTGTAACCGCAGGGCTAGCCGCCGGGCTGTATTCCGGCATTACTTACGGGATGAGGGAGGTTCGTGGAGGAGCTCATGATTGGGTAAGGCTATGGAGATAATTAGGTAGAATCTATATGTGAACGTTACCTGATATGTGGTTTTCGTTGCAGAGGAACAGTGCGGTGGCTGGAGCATTGACTGGAGTGGCTATGGCGATGACGTCAGAGAGGACAAGCCATGAGCAAGTGGTGCAATGTGCACTTACTGGAGCAGCTATATCTACAGCTGCTAATCTCCTTTCTACTGTTTTCTGAAAATTTTCATTAGAAAGCTTTGTTTTAGTAGTTGTTTTGTTTTTTTTCTTGATTTCTCTCTATAAAAACTCTTGAATCTTAGAGAGAAATTGATGAAATAATCATATATGATTATGGTTTAGTCAATGTTAATTACGAATCTTTAAATATTTGATTAAGAAAAGTGATTAGGCGTTGAAAAAGGAAGAAGATAATAATAACAATACAAAAAGCAAATGTCGTCGTTACCTTCTTTACTTCTTAACAAAGGATTCTTCCTCCTCCACATACACCTCACCTTCTCCGTCTTGTTTCGTTCCGTTTTCCATCTCTCCCTCAAGTTAATGCTGAAACCTGAATCAAAATCGTTGAAATCGGATTGAAATTAGGGTTACACACGGATTCTTATTGGATAATTGATTGGAGAAATGGTGACGAATCAGCTTCAATCACCGATGATGATCTCTGGTTATAGTCAAGAGCGGCGTAAACGGAAGAAGAAATCGTTGTTTTCATCGTCTAGATCGTATTTACCGTTGCAGAAATGGAGATCGGAGAAGCAGCAAGAGATTTACTCGACGAATATCATTACAGCGCTTAGGGAGCTTCGGATCAATGACGCGGTACCTCGCGGCGATAGTCGTGTTGTTCGTGACGCTGCGTATAGATCTCTAGCTGTAACGGCCAGAGGAAGAAATCTCTGGAGCCGAGCTATATTATCTAAAGCCCTTAAGCTCAAATTCAGAAAACAGAAACGGCGGCGAGCAACGATTTCGATAACCGGAAGTAGCCGGTTAAGGAAACCGAAAGCAACGGTTATGAGATTGAAGAAGAAAGGCTTACCGGCTGTACAGAGGAAGGTAAAGGTCTTAAGCCGGTTAGTTCCCGGTTGCCGTAGACAACCGTTTCCAGTGGTTTTAGAAGAAACCACCGATTATATAGTTGCAATGGAGNCGGCGAAGAAGAAGAAGAGACACACATGCTCGATTAGCTTGGCCAGCTGTCTCTTTTTCTTCTTTTTATTTTCCACGTTTTATTTTTTAAAAATATTATAAAATTGTTATATCACAAATTTAAAAAGCCCATATAACTAAACCGAGGTTTATAGCTTCTCCGGTTAAAGACGGGAAAAGTGCCACGTGCCCAATTAATATTTTTTTCTTTTAACCACAAGGTCCACATAAGGGCCACAAGGCCCACAACCAATTAATTTCACTTATTAGAATATTTATATATTTATTGGATATTAAAACATTTTCTAATCTACAAACAATATGATATTAAACATTTTCACAACTAATTCGTTGAAACTAATACAAATAAATATACAACAACTTCACAATTTTTTAACACAGACAAAATCAAAACCTTTTCTTCTAAACAAAAAAAATGGACACCAAACCATTTTTCATATTGTTAACCATTTTAATAACTTTGATTTCATCAAATGCGTTAGAACAAGAGGACAAGAAGACACTATATTCACCAATTCCAATTGGTGTAAAAATAACCGTAGAGATAAACAACGATCTTGGAAACGGCTTGACGTTACAATATCATTGCAAATCAAAAGATGATGATTTTGGTGATCAGAGTTTAGGACCGGGAGAATCTTGGTCGTTTCAGTTTCGACGTCAATTTTTTGGTAGAACATTGTTTTATTGTAAGTTTAATTGGGTAGGTGATGAAGGAGATCATTGGTTTGATATATATAAAGATAAGAGAGAAACGGGTGATAATTGGTGTGAGAAGTGTAGGTGGAAGATAAGAGAGAATGGACCTTGTAGACTTAGTGAAGTTACTAAGCAGTTTGATCTTTGTTATCCTTGGAATAAGTCATTGTATTGATTTAATTAAGACTTTTGAAATAATTTACTTAAGAGATTTAAGCACCTTATTTATTTTAATTTTATTTATTTTATTTATTTTTTTTTCTAAAAACCTCTTACCAACTTTTCATTGGAATTGCTCTTATATCACAAAATTTAAAAACCCCATTAAACCCATTTAACAACCCACATAACTAAATCGGGGTTTATAGCTTCTGCAGTTAAAGACGCCAAAAGTGCCACGTGTTTAATTAGTACTTCTTCCGTTTTACAATATAGGGTGTTTAAGGAAAATGCACACTATTTAATAAAATTGATAAAATAACGTTTTTAACCCTAATCATTTCATACTTTTGATTTTTCTCTCTTCCTTCATTTAATAAATACAAGGGCAATTTTGTAAACAAAAAACAAAAAGTACCTAGAAAATCTAAAACATCTAATCAATTGAAACAAAATAAAAAAACTAAAACACCTCATAAAAAACGGAGGGAGTATTTTTTTTTTCTTTTTCTTTTAGCCACAAGGTCCACATAAGGGCCACAAACAATTAATTTCACTTATTAGAATATTTATTGGATATTAAAACATTTTCTAATATACAAAAAATATGATATTAAACATTTTCACATTTAATTCGTTGAAATTAATACAAATAAATATACAACAACTTCACAATTTTTTAACACAGACAAAATCAAAACATTTTCTTCTAAACAAAAAAAATGGGCACCAAACCATTTTTCATATTGTTANAGTGAAGTTACTAAGCAGTTTGATCTTTGTTATCCTTGGAATAAGTCATTGTATTGATTTAATTAAGACTTTTGAAATAATTTACTTAAGAGATTTAAGCACCTTATTTATTTTAATTTTATTTATTTTATTTATTTTTTTTTCTAAAAACCTCTTACCAACTTTTCATTGGAATTGCTCTTATATCACAAAATTTAAAAACCCCATTAAACCCATTTAACAACCCACATAACTAAATCGGGGTTTATAGCTTCTGCAGTTAAAGACGCCAAAAGTGCCACGTGTTTAATTAGTACTTCTTCCGTTTTACAATATAGGGTGTTTAAGGAAAATGCACACTATTTAATAAAATTGATAAAATAACGTTTTTAACCCTAATCATTTCATACTTTTGATTTTTCTCTCTTCCTTCATTTAATAAATACAAGGGCAATTTTGTAAACAAAAAACAAAAAGTACCTAGAAAATCTAAAACATCTAATCAATTGAAACAAAATAAAAAAACTAAAACACCTCATAAAAAACGGAGGGAGTATTTTTTTTTTCTTTTTCTTTTAGCCACAAGGTCCACATAAGGGCCACAAACAATTAATTTCACTTATTAGAATATTTATTGGATATTAAAACATTTTCTAATATACAAAAAATATGATATTAAACATTTTCACATTTAATTCGTTGAAATTAATACAAATAAATATACAACAACTTCACAATTTTTTAACACAGACAAAATCAAAACATTTTCTTCTAAACAAAAAAAATGGGCACCAAACCATTTTTCATATTGTTAACCATTTTAATAACTTTGATTTCATCAAATGCCTTAGAACAAGAGGACAAGAAGCCTCTATATTCACCAATGGATCATGTGTTTCCCATTGGTGCAAAAATAACCGTAGAGATAATCAACGATCTTAAAAACGGCTTGACATTACAGTATCATTGTAAATCAAAAGATGATGATTTTGGTGATCGGAGTTTAGGACAGGAAGAATCTTGGTCGTTTCAGTTTCGACGTCAGTTTTTTGGTAGAACATTGTTTTATTGTAAGTTTAATTGGGTAGGTGATGGAGGAGATCACTGGTTTGATATATATAAAGATAAGAGAGAAACAGGTGATAATTGGTGTGAGAAGTGTAGGTGGAAGATAAGAGAGAATCAACCTTGTAGACTTAGTTATCTTACTAAGAAGTTTGATATTTGTTATCCTTGGAATAAGTCATTGTATTGATTTATTTAAGGCTTTTGAAATAATTTTCTGGTTTTTATTTTTATTTTATAACGAAATTTATAGTTTGTGTGTGATTATCAGGTGGATCCTAAAAAAAATATTAAAATCTAACATAAAATTATAAATGGAAACCGACATTTCATACTAAAGTTAATCCATATATTGTATCTCTTTTTGGTAAGAGAATTAAACCGTGGGTTTTTGGGACGCATACCAACAAACAGTGGTGGAGCCTGAAATTTTTTTCACTAGAGGCAAAAAAAATATATATTAATGTTGTTTTTTCAGTCAATATTTTCATAAATCCAAATTTCTTCAAGCGAAAAATTCAATTCCATAAGCCGAGAATTCAATGTTCTAGTCATTGTTGTCTTTTTTTTTTTTTTTAATGTTCGATAACAAAATTTTAAACAACATAATAGCAAATTCAAATTTTTTATTACAATTTTTTTTTCAAAAATCAAATCTTAGATTTGATTTAGTGGGGTCACAATATTTTTTTTCATGGGGTCATGAGATTTTTTTCTTTTAAAAAACAAAAAATATTAGAAGAAATATTTTCTAATCTACAAACAATATGATATTAAACATTTTCACATCTAATTCGTTACAAAATTTATGATGTTAATGACACCACAAAACAAAAAATAAATAGGTGCATTGAACAAATATATAAAATTACTCCTAAATAGAACAAAATATTTATTTCCTACTAGATTTCTTTTCGAAAACAAAAAAAAAGTAGATTCTTCGACACTAATTGGGAAATAACCTTTATATATACCAAAAAAAAAAACAAATTCAACTTGCCAAAAACGAAAAAAAACAAAAAAAATTCAATTAATCCTTAAAATCGACATATATATACATAAATTCAATTTATTTTAACCATATTAATATTAAAAAACAAAGTATATTCGAATATAACATTTATAGAAATAAGCATGAATACACAAATAAATATACAACAACTTCACAATTTTTAACACAAACAAAATCTTCTAAACAAAAAAAAATGGGCACTAAACCAAAACAATCTTTACCAATTTTCATATTATTAACCATCTTAATCACTTTCAATTCATCAAATGCCTTAGAACAACAAGTCAAGCCTCTATATTCATCAATGGATCATGTGTTCCCCATTTTTGGAAAAATAACCGTAGAGATAATCAACGATCTTGGGAACGGCTTGACGTTACAATATCATTGTAAATCAAAGGATGATGATCTTGGTGTTCGGAGTTTAGGACCGGGAGAATCTTGGCCGTTTCAGTTTCGACGCCAGTTTTTTGGTAGAACATTGTTTTATTGTAAGTTTTATTGGGTAGGTGATGAACAAGTGCATTGGTTTGATATATATAAAGATAAGAGAGATAGTTCAAATGATAATTGGTGTGAGAAGTGTAGGTGGAAGATAAGAGAGAATGGACCTTGTAGACTTAGTGAAGTTACTAAGCAGTTTGATCTTTGTTATCCTTGGAATAAGTCATTGTATTGATCTATTTAAGACTTTTGAAATAATGAAACTCGTTTTTTTTTTATAACGAATTTTATAGTTTGTGCGTGATTATCAGGTCGGTCTTAAAAAAATTTAAAATCTAAAATAAAATTATTAATGGAGACCGACATTTTTGATAAATTGCAAAAGTTCTGGGTTTTATGGCCCGTACATATTCTTCGAGCCGGAAAACATAACAAATAAATATTCACAATAAATTGTATCAATCTCTTTCCGACGAAATAATCCAACCGTGGTTCTTTGGAACACATACCAACAAATAGTGTTGGTCGATAGTTATCAGGGTTCTAATCGAAAATAAAAAAAATGTGCTCTGTTTTTTTAGTCTTTGTTACCGCGCGAACATGATCATGATAACGGAAAAGGAAACCGAAGAGTTTTTTTTTCTACCAATAAACCGAAGAGTTTTAAATGGAATAGCCAGAATTTATTCAAACTTTTTTTTTATTAACACAGAAACCCAATTTTTTTTCACAGTTTAAATTTTCACACTTCAAATTTCATAGTTACATGATCACACATCAAACAATATTTTTCTTTAAAATACAGAAATCAAACGATAAACATTTGCATCCGACTGATCTTCGATAACAAGCATTATACATATTATAAAAAAACATATCCAACTTTTATAAGTTTGATGATAATCATCACACAAAGTTTTATGATTTTTACATTGAAATTTGAAACAAAGATGCAACATAACATAACTAGGAATCATAATAGTCCAAAGTATTAAGTTATGCATCCATAGATAATACATATATATACACAGAACATAGTAAATGTTCTAATAAGTTCTACTGAGCAGAAGAGGTATGAACAGCAGCAACAGTAGATACCATTGTATCCATACCACACATGTTATGGCGACTCTTGCAGATTTTATAGTAACCTTTTTCACCCCACATTTCACCCCATGAGTTCTTTATGATCCAGAAAGGTTTCTCCTTTAGCCGGATTGGTGCGTATCCTGATGATCCGAACCCGACAAGGAGTACTCCATGGTCTTGGGTCTTTGAACATACGTATGGGCATGATACTCCTCCGATGTAAGTTTGCATCCACAGTGCATTGATAGCAACTGGTTAAAGCAAAGACATGTGTTATCTAATAAATTATTGAAAGGAAGATGTATGTATATATATATATAAATTGAGAATACAGTATTTTAGACTTTGAAGTATTTCCGTTAAGTGAAAAAAGGGTTCATTTTTCAAAATGGTCTTTAAAGTTAAACTTTGATAATCGGGTCTTTAAACGCTAAATCCTTAATAACCGGGTTTTTAAAATCGAAATCTCAAATTTGGACTTGAGATTATAATATAATTTATCCCAATTTACATTATATTTTGGTTAGGTTTTGGATTTATGGTTTAGTTTTATGTTTAAAGTTTAGTTTTGATTTAAAAATTCTGGTAAGGTTTAAAATATCCGGTGATAAAAGATTTGAAAGAACCATTTTGATAATTGAGGATTTTTTTCATGAAATGGAGAGAATTCAGAGTCTAAAATACTTAGGGAAAGGGTTTGGAACTTACTAGCTAGAGGGCCGTGTTTGACTAGATTTGCAGCGATTTGGTCTTCATCTGCAGAGATAACGCTGAAGTTAGATACGCCTGCAACGGCTTTGGTCTTGTCGAATTTGCAGACGGATTCACGTCCTGTGTAAGGATAGTCTTCTTCCTTCATAAGACCACCAGCTTTGAGGGTGTATTCAAAAGCGTTGTTCATTAGCCCACCACTGCAACCTGCGTCACATGATCCGGCTTGTTCTGGATCACACTGTAGAAAAGAAAGTTTCCATTAGCAAGAAACATAATACAAATGGTTACAACCACTTTAAGTTTCCATTAGCAAGAAACGTTTACAAATGGTTACAACCCCTTTACCAAACACACATCAAAAGGGCACTCAAGAACTGCAAGTCCTCAAGATTAAAACCGATTTTTTTCGACAAATTGTATCCACAAGAGACTTAATATAGAAGCCTTATAGGATCTAAATGACGAAAAATTGTTTAAAATGTTACAACAATTCAACAAGTAAGGGAAAGCTTGGACTTGTAAAGCAGAAATTATTCAATAGGATTAGAGAGAAAGAAGGAGAAACAAACCTCATGGTCACAATCGACGAGCTGCTGCTCGCTGAGGCTCACAAGCTTTTTAGTCTCGAGAAAATGAGCTCCTTCAAGAGCTCCGGTCGCGCTGAACGACCAGCATGACCCACAAACACCCTTCCACATAAAAACAAATTCATAATTTATCAATAATCATTCACTTTCTATGATTGAAATTTGCAAAAGAGGGAAACGTCATCATCGTTACAGAGCATCGCGAACGTTCGTAGTTATTTCAAAGACTGAGCACACAAATATTTAAGTCAAATCTGAGAACGGTCTATCTATGCATACCTGGTTTTTAACGGGTGTAACGGCTCCATGTTCACGCCAGTCAAAATCCGTCGGAAGATCTTTAGTCGGAAGGATCGGCGCCTTCTGAGTGTCAGAGGGAAGGCGAAGTCTCCGTTTCAGTCCTAGGTGCTGTCGGCGGAATTCCTTCGGAGTAAGATCAGAAAACTGCGTAACGCCATGGACAGCAGACGGATCCAAGAGCTGATGACGCTTAGCTCTCCTTAAATTAGCCTTGAAGACACGGAATCGATGATCGTGCTCCTCCTGAGTCGCGTAAGTCTTCTCGTACTTGGATTTAAACAGAGAGAAGTGGTGTTCAGCGTTGAGGATATTACCATCGTTCTCCTCAGGTACAACTTGTCTAATCGGATTAACCAAAACGTCGTTTACCTCCGCAGATCCAAGAGGATAAGGTACTAGAGTAACTGCGACGAGAAGAGGCAGGAGAGAGAAGAAGACTCGATCCATTTTTGCTTCGAAAGATAAGAAAGAAAGACTTTGGGAGAAAGAGGAATACTGTTAGCGCTTTTAAAAGGAGTGAGAGAGGACACGTGTTGCAATCTGATTGGTTGCCTTGTTTTGATATTTCTTGGGGGAAAGAGACTACATGTAATGTGACACGTTGCTTGTTCATTTTAATATCTTCGTAAGCTATGACGATATTTTCTCTATAGTAAATTTGTAATTCGGTAAAACATTCGAGGGTATATATGTAATTTAGCATTCTACCTCCGACTCCCTCTCTGGAGTCCAAATCGGGGGTGAGCGTTTTCTCGGATTGTTCAGTCATGGAGTTGAGATTGAATTCAAAATCGGCTCCGTTTGCTGCCCTCTCTTTGGTTGTATTTCTCGTGTTTCTGAGCGGATTCGTTTTCTTAGCTGAATCACTTCAGAAACCTTTCCGCCATGAGCCAGGTCACTCTCACTGGCACCACAGCGCCTTCCTCGATGTTAAGGAGAGTGTGCGATCCGACGTCCGACGCATGCTACACTCTCGTGCCGAGGTAAATCTCCATTTTAAATAATATCACTGATCAATGAGACTGAAGCTAGAAACTAAGATATTGTCGAGTCACCAAAGGAAAATTGAACGCGCCTGGGGCACGATTGTTTGATTCTTGTTGCTTCACGCTTATCATAGTAACTTATTCGGTCGAGTGGTTATGAATTTCTACACTTAAATGATCCGCATCTTTGAGGGTAGTATGTTAGATTGACTGCTTTAGGGTGTCACTTTGAGTATTGGATTTCACATGATGAAACTTGTTTTTGGATGGTTCTCTACTTTTTCTTTGGCAGGTACCGTTTCAGGTTCCTCTGGAAGTTAATATAGTTCTCGTAGGTCTAAGTGGAGATGGTGGATACAGGTACTCCATGGATCCTCATAAATTAGAGGAGTTTTTAAAAGTTAGTTTCTCGACCCATAGGCCTTCATGCCAAGAGACGGGAGAGCCACTTGATATTGAGCATCGAGTGGTTTATAATGTGTTTCCGGTGAGTAATTATGTATCTTACACCAGTATTTCACGATTTTTTTTTGGTTTGTTGTTTCTGCTTTTTTCTTTTTCAATAGTCTAATCGTTTATGTAGTCTAATTTGTCTTTCACGTTTTGACATATTAACAAATTAAGCTATGAAAGTTCAGGAATCTTGTTTGAGCTATCTGTTTTCTGCATGTCAAGTCTGATTATTACTGGGCATGTAACTGTCTGCACGCTATATAATTTTGAAGTCTTCTGATGCCAAAATTTTCACCATGACCTATTCCACTTTTTGTCGTTGTTTTGGTTTCTTTAGGTTGGGCAGCCTGAGCTTATTGCTCTTGAGAAGGCGGTGAAAGAAGCCATGGTGCCTGCTGGAACTGCACTTGAGGTAGCATCTCAACTTAAAGCATATATGTGTGTGTATATGTTCATGAAATATAATGACAAAACACTAAGTTTAAATGAATTTTACATTTAGACTGATTTTGGAAGGCACTTACCTGCCTATGATGTGGAGGCGACAAAGGTTGAAGCCCAGTTTAACCAGCTGTACTCTTATATATTTGATATGGAGGCTGGGGTTGGATCAGCAGGAACTGTGGATAAACCTATACCAAGTGCCATATTTGTTGTGAATTTTGATAAGGTACGGTTTGCAGTACTTTCCTTTCTTCTTGAATCTTGCTCATGATAGGCAGAATCTCCAAATGTTTTAACTGCTCCGGTTTTTGTTTAGAAAATTGTAGTGCCTTATCAGGTTTATAACCTTCAGGTCCTTCACACTCTTGAAGCTGCTATTTTATGTGTTGTATTTGCATTTATATTCTTACTGTCTCTTTCTTGCCAGGATCCTTACCTACCCCTTTATTTTGCTAACTCTTTATTCAGGTAAGAATGGATCCCAAAAACACAGGGATTGATCTGGATAACTTGATGTTTGCAAAGCTACCAGAGCTTACTGATGAAGACAAAGAGAAACAAGAGGGGGAATATATTTATCGATATAGATACAATGGTGGCGGAGCATCCCAAGTTTGGCTTGGATCAGGCAGGTAAACTCATCTTTATTATTGATTAGTGACTTTTCAATTAATATCTCACTGATATCTCATTATTATTCGGTTATTCCTATGAGTGATATTGACTGTGCCTTAGATGTGATCAATCAAAATTAGACCACCGCAATCTGAAAGCATTACATCTAGGTATAATCAAATTATGCTTAAGCATTATGTGTGAGTTTACTGTCTCGTATGTTTATTATAGATAGGCCAGAAAAAAGTGCATATGCAACCATAGAGGAATACTAATAACATACACACTTATGTTGCTCCATTTAATTGATTTGTGTCTTGTTCTTGATAGATATGTTGTCATAGATTTGTCTGCGGGGCCTTGTATATATGGGAAAATTGAAACTGAAGAGGGAAGTGTTAGTACCAGAACATTGCCAAGGGTACGAAACATCATGCTTCCAGAAAATGCTGCCATTGTAGGCCATCGGTCTACCCATGATATTTTTTCTGGTCAGTTAGCTGCATTGGTATCTACTGCAATTGAACATGTTATAGCTCCTGATGTCAGGTAATGTGATAAGGTGAAGTTTACGTAGTTTAAGAGATGAAAATTATGGTTAGATGATTCATTGTGGGTGTGAGCAGGTTTGAAACAGTCGATCTAGCAACTCGAGTCCTTGTGCCAATCATTTTGCTCCAAAACCATAATCGATATAATATCATGGAAACAGGACAAAACTACAGCATCAATATTGAAGAGATAAAATCTGAGGTAAAGATTCCGCGTCTCCGAATGAATGGTGTGCATGAGATGCTAGAGGATCTCATTTTTTCTATTGTTAGGTTGATGATGTTTTCATCCCTACTAGTCATTGTGATCAATATAAAGACATCTAAACTAAGTTAGCAAAACCAGAAATTTGATGCGGTTTTGTTGATTCTTTCATTTTTTGCAATCTTAACATGCACTCATTTCTTAAGGTATACACAAGGATTCAACTCTATAGGTTTTCAGATACTAACTGCCCTGTGTCTTTGCAGATAAAGAAAATGACTCATCATGGGCAAGAAGTTGTCATCGTTGGAGGGGCGCATCCATTACATCGTCATGAGAAGTTAGCAATTGCTGTTTCCAAAGCCATGCGTGGGCATTCCCTTCAAGAAACCAAGAAGGACGGAAGATTCCATGTGCATACCAAAACATACCTAGATGGTGCTATCCTTAAAGAAGTAAGTGGGTTTCTTTTCTTTTACTTTTACAGCTTAATTTAGGAAATCGTGGGCCAACCGTAGGCAAAAAGAGTTCTTAGCCTGCTGTTACTGGTCCAACCATAACCTCAGTGTAATTTTTTTGGCCATTGCAGGAAATGGAACGATCTGCTGATGTTTTAGCTGCTGGTTTGCTCGACGTGTCTGACCCTGGACTTTCTAGTAAATACTTTCTCCGCCAGGTAAGTCTCATAAATTTATGTGCATATCTCTTTCACAAGTTTTGTTTTCATGGCACGATTCTTTTTCTTTACTCAGACCTGGGGAGATGAATCTGAAGATTCAAGTGATTCCATAGTAAAGCACAAGCCTCTCTGGGCATCTTATACCTCAAAACTTCAAAAGGGAAAGAAAAAGAAAGCTCCCAAGAAACAAGGCGATCTCTACCGGACATATGGAACTAGAGTTATTCCAGTGTGAGTTGATTATTCACATTAGCCACTCGGTTATTTTATTACACTGGTGAACAAGAAGAGCAAGCCCAAAACAGCAATGATTCAATTCAAATCCTTACTCTGTATAGGTTTATACTCTCATTGGCCGATGTGGACCCAAAGCTAATGATGGAAGATGAGAGCCTCGTCTGGGCGAGCAGTGATGTTGTCATTGTTCTTCAGCATCTAAACGATAAAATACCTCTGAGGTTAGCACCACAAAAATAGTAATAACAATGATTAATAAATTCATCTTTTCCCCTTAACGAATTTTGATTTCCTGGTCTGCAGTTACGTTTCTGAAACGGAAAGACAGCACGCTGTTCCATCACAAGTACAGCGGCATATACTGGCTGGTATAGCTTCTGCTTTAGGTGGTGTAAGTGCACCATATGAAAAAACCTCGCATGTCCATGAAAGGCCTGTCACAAATTGGCTTTGGGCAACCGGTTGCCACCCGTTTGGACCTTTCTCAAACACTTCTCAGATCAGTCAAATGCTTCAGGATGTTGCACTGGTATGGTAGCTGCTTATTAGTAGCTCATTATGTTCAAACAATCTAGATTCTGAAATATAGGATTTGTTCGTTTGCTCGTATCGGAGACAGCGACAAAAATTTATGTTCGTTTTGTGATTGCTGGTTCTGTGCCATGTTGTTTAGAACTGTCGCTGAATATGTTCGTTTATCTGTCCTTTGGTTCAGCGACAAATTTTGGCGACAAATCTTGGTGATTAAAAATTAAACGCTAGATTTTCAGCGTTTTGAATTTTAAATCGCTCGTCGCCAAAACATATTGCTGAGCTAGTGACAAGTAAACGAACAACTTTGTCTCCCGTCACTAGCGACAACTAAACGAACAACATTATGTGTCGTTTGTCGCTGTCACGGTAGCTGAGGCGGGCTACAAACAAACGAGCAAACGTATACTTAATGGCGAATCCTTGTGAATTTCGTGATGTGGTATCTTAATCTACAGAGGAATACTATATATGCGCGGGTTGATGCTGCTCTACACAGAATACGTGAAACATCAGAGGTAACGTAACCCATTGCAACTTTTAAAACTATTTTTCATTAATCAAGAAAATTCATCAATTGTGGGTGTTGTGATGAACAGATTGTGCAAAACTTTGCTTCTGAATACCTCAAGACTCCACTTGGAGAGCCAGTAAAGGGTAAGAAGAACAAAACCAAAACAGAGCTATGGGTCGAGAAATTCTACAAAAAGACGACCAATCTGCCTGAGCCTTTCCCTCACGAACTCGTCGAAAGACTAGAGAAATATCTCGATGTAAGTAAAGTCTCCTAAAACTTTTACTTTTTATCAACTCTTACGGATAATAACCAAAAACTCTGGAGAATAAATATGCTTTGGCTAGAAAAACATTCGGTTAATTAAAATTTAAACAACCGTTAGATGGACTCGGGTCGTAATCGGGTAAAAATCCCGTTTTTGGTTTATTTAGCGTGGTTAAATGGACTCGGTTTGCAATAAACCACCTAAACCGAGCAAAATCACGGTTTATGAGGACTGAAGCTTCGAACTTTCACTACCGTGTGAAATTGGAACGAGGGTATACTATCGTGGAGATCGTATGCTATATCATATTTATGGTGGGAAAATAGATAGTATTCCCTCTTCTCGCCTTGGTTAGTTCACGTTTTTGGGCAGAGGTTTCAGGTCAACAGAGAACGTGAGCTAACTACTACGAGGTTATTCTTGCCAAAATAAAATCAGGGTTGTTTTTTGTCATATTTATTCTCTAGGGTTGTTTTTCCCTAATGACCAAATTCCAGGGTTTTTTCACTAATTAAAAATAAATTCTGGGTCTTTTTTCGCCATTATTCCTAAACTCTTTACAACGCATTACCATTCTAACTTGTTTATATTAACCACAGACCGTTGAAGAACAACTGGTGGATCTTTCTTCTTTGCTATACGACCATCGGCTATACGATGCTCACCTCAACAGCTCAGAGATTCTTCAGACCACCATTTTTACACAACAGTAAGTTCTAAAACCATATGTTCAATCAAAACTTATGTTTTTAAACCGGACCGGTGATTGAACCGGAAATATTTTTGAGTCGTGGGTTAATATGGTTCGACCGGGTTCCGATTGGGTTCAACCAGTTTCAATAATGTTTTAAAAATATTAGACATGATGTTTAAAAAGCAAAAAAATAATAAACTAAAAGTATAATAATTAAAAAGAAATTGCTAAAAATTTAAACTTGGAAAAAGGTATAAAAATTTCATTTTTATATTAAACGGGGTTTATTTGGTTTTTTCGTTCACCGGTTTTTGGATTTTATAACCGGTCTAATTACAAGTAGTTTTTACTAGTAATCCAAACCGGTGAGACTTCCGGTTCATGGTTGAACCTGGTCCTACCACCGGTCCGGTTTTAAAACAAACCGGAGGAAAAAACAATGGTGTTTAGTGTTTGTTTGTTGATTGTTTTTGCAGGTATGTAGAACATGTACTGGAATCTGAAAGAGAGAACATGAGATGCTGTAAGATAGAGTATAAATACAGAGTTGGAGTAAAGTCTTATCAAACTTTGGTGTATGGAGGTATTCTTGTTGCTGGTTTTCTTGTTTACTTTCTTGTTATCTTCTTCTCTTCTCCTCCTGCACGTTAAAATTGTCACCTTTTTTTAAAAAAGAGATGTATTAAGGAAACTAATCTATAATCAGTTTTTTATACGAATTTTAAAATTTTAGTTTTGTGATATACAAAAAGTATAAATGTTTAGTAGTTTTATCGAAGTTCAGTAGAGAAAATGACTAAAATCCAAATGTTTTAACTTTGTTGATATACAAAAAGTATAAATGTTTAATATTTGCAGTTTTAGATATAAAAAAACAAAAGAAAAATTATAATGGTTGTGAAATGTTGAAGTAGTACTTTATGGTTATTTGTTAAAAAGATGAGATGTATTAAGAAAACTAATCTATAATAAGCTAAGTTACGTGTTTTAATATTTTTATTTTACTTTTACGCTATACAAAAAGTATAAATGTTTAATATTTTTGCAGTTTTATCGAAATTCATTAAGAGAAAAGGTCTAGAAAAATGTTTATGTTTTTTTTTTGTCACAAAGAAAAATGTTCATGTTAAATTAATATATTTGAAAATAAATTTAATATTTAGTTTGAAAATTATAGTGAAATACATTTTTAAAATATGATAAATTAATGTACAAATATTATTGAAAACCATTTAAATTCGTCAATTAAAAACTTATAATATTACACTTTTGAGTAAAAAAAAGAAAAAGTATCATCGAAGATCTATAACTTTGAAGAAGGTTTCTTAGAACCACGTCCAGCTATAAATTCCTGCATTTTCTTGAACTGTTCCTTTGTCATTCCTTTGTAATACGCATGAGCTCTCTCCTGTATACACAATTACAGATCCCAATTCTCCATTACAATCAAATCAAAATTGATAAAGAAACCTCTTTTAACAAAAATGGCGAAAAAACTTGTACCTTTTCGAGTGTTAAAGCATGACCAAGATCAAGCTTAAGACCATCATTGATAACAGACTTAATACGCAGAACCATGCCTTGTTCATTCTTGATTATAGCTTCTGCAATTTCACGAGCTTTTTTCATAGCTTCTCCTTCTTCAACCACATGATTTACAAACCCTAGTTTCTCAGCTACATCAGGTGTTAATGGCGTTGATGTTAACGATACTTCTCGAGCTTTGTTTGCTCCTATGATCCTAGACAACTTCTGAGACAAACCCCAAGAAGGAAATATCCCAAACCTTCAAAACACAGATCATTTTCACACATTTCATATCATCACAAAGATCAATGGCAACAAAGGAACACAGAAATTGAATGTTGAATTCAAAGAGCTTCAATAAACAACACGATTCTTTTGATTGTAAGCTAAATCAGCAGATGAATCCAAGCCTATTTCCACCATTTTAACCTAACTCTCAGTCTCTCACAGTCAATTCAAAAGGATCAAATTCGCATAAGAGAACTAAATATCACCAAAATTAATCGAAGAGAGGAGATTAACCTGGCGTGAGTATCTATGAACTTAGCTCCTCTACCAGCGACAAGAACATCACAAGCCAAGGCTAATTCGAAACCAGCGGTTATGGCGAAACCATTAATCGCTCCAATGATCGGTTTCCGTAACTTTTCCATCTGAATTACCGGATCGGTTTCCGGATCCTTGACGTCTCCCTTGAATACAGACTCCGCCGCAGTCAAATCAACGCCGGAGCAGAAAGATCTACCTGCACCAGTAAATATCACGACCTTAACGGATTCATCAGTGTCCATCTCTTTGAAAGCTCGCGCGAGGTCTCCCATCATCTCCTTCGTAAGCGAATTAAGAGATTTTGGACGGTTGATTGTGATAACACCGATTCCTCCTGATTCCTTCTTCACATCGATGAGATTCTCCATTTTCGAAACTCTAAACAAATTCGAATCTCCAATTTTGGTGATCAAGAAATGCGAGATTTTAGTCAATGTTCATAGAGATAACTGCCATGGCCGCATGGTGACATAGGTTGGTGTGCCATTGTTTCGTCGTTTCTAAACTGTGTGCCGTTTTCGTGCTCAACTTTGAACAATTAAAACGCCGCGTATTTGTATTCTGGAACAAGGAAACGGTAACTAAACCGAAATGAACCGGTTTAAAAAAATTGAAACGTACGTGGTTTTATCCAATTAATAAATTGCACCTTTTCTCCATTATACAATAACTACTTTAATTTTTTTTTTAAACGCAACTACTTTAATTTATTAGATAACAAATGTAACAAAGTAACAACGCCATGTACATTTTATTTATTATTATCTTTTATGACTATTTTTAGTGTTGTATTTTTTTCAAACGAAATTAAAAGTTCTTGTTTTCATCGTTTTAATTTTTTTTTTACATGCTAGAGTTTGGTGGAAGGTGCATATTTATACTATATTGCAATAAAAAAAATATATATATATAATTCACACGTCTGTCTTGTTATTAATAGTATGGGCTATTTATATATTATCTAAAGTAACATGTAAAGCTGGTTATGCAATTTAATGAGAGTATATGTTTAATTTAAAATACAAAATATCAAATATTTTTAAATATTAATTCTATAAATTTAGCATGTAAAGTTTTTTTTTTGTTTTATCTTTAAAACGATAAATGGATATTAATTCTTTAAATATTAAAGAGTTGCCGTTCAATTTCTTCAAATTTTATTTATGTGTATTTCACACTTGAAAAACAAAAAGAAAATTGAAAAGAAAAAAAAATATTTCATTTAAAACGATTTTTTTATTTCTATCTTCAAATTTATAAAGTATATATTCGTTATTTTAAAAAAATGTTTGAAGAAAACCTTTGGTGATGGTCTCAAGGTCATTATATGCTTTTAAGTGATTTTTTTTGTGTCATAGATATTTAAAGTTTGATTTGCTTAAAAAATCTATATTATAAAAAATATTTTAATTATACCAATTGGTTCAATAATATTTTTAATATAAAATTCCTTATTGGTTAGTTCCGATGCTCCCTCTGATGTTTTTTTTTAAATCTAAAGTAATC
Organism: Aethionema arabicum; assembly: GCA_000411095.1. Lineage (NCBI taxonomy): Eukaryota > Viridiplantae > Streptophyta > Magnoliopsida > Brassicales > Brassicaceae > Aethionema > Aethionema arabicum. The sequence goes on along the minus strand of KE152099.1, from coordinate 283,987 downwards.
TAACAGTTCGGTGATTGTTGCATCACATTTATCCACGAACGAAAAAATAACATAATATATAATGAAAAACTTATATATACATATATATATAAACCTCTCTATCTTTAACTTCACTCTCTTTTATTCTCATACTCACCTCTCTTCTTCTTCTTTTTTGTTTTGGTTAAACAAATAATAAATAATTATTCATATTTATTATTTCTTGAAAAAAAAATAGTTTAAAAGCAGTGATGTCGCTTCATTTTCTTTGGCAAGCATTAATATCAATCTTGTTTTTCCCGGCAATGTGTGTCGCCGGAATAAAAATTCCGGCGAGTTTTGTGTTCGGAGATTCATTGGTGGATGCTGGAAACAACAATTACTTAATCACATTATCAAAGGCTGATTATGATCCTAATGGAATCGATTTTGGATCTGCTACGGGCAGATTCACCAATGGAAGAACAATTGTTGATATCTTAGGTAATTAATTATTATCAATAAAATTATGATCGTTTTATTATCTCCGGTTTTATAATATGATCAATGATAAAATTTGATGATAAACGATAAAAGTCATGATGTCAAAAATTTTAATTTACTTTTTTTTTTCAAATTTATTTTGCTATTTGAACAAACAAAAACTAAATAACACATGATTTTAATGGCAACCAATCAAACAAAAAAAAACACAAGTTTTGGTATTAACACAAAATATTAAAAAGCATGTAGTTAAAAAAGATAATATATATATAATACACACATATAATATATATATATATATACATATATTTTCAGCCATATATATATATACAAGATTTAAAAAAAAAACTAAATATATTAAATAAAGGTTAGAAGAAATTGAAAATGTTTGCAATGGTTCATTTTGGTTAAGTTTAGCTCTAAGAATAAACCGGATACATAAACCAAGAGAAATACTAAACCGGGAAATTACAAAACCACAGGTGAGGAATTAGGTTTAAAAAACTACACTCCACCGTACTTAGCTCCCACAACAAGAGGATCTCTTCTTCTCAAAGGCGTCAATTTCGCTTCTGGCGGCAGTGGAATCTTAAATTCCACCGGAATATTCTTCGTATGCATTTTTTACCTTTATTTAATTATTTTATTTAATTCAACAAATCATTTAATATTATATCTTTTTTCACAGGGTGAACGAATAAATTTGGATGCACAATTAGATAATTTCGCATCTATTAGACAAGAAATCATTTCTTGGACCGGCAAATCCTCAGCCAAAAAACTACTCAAGAAATCGATTTTTTCGGTTACGATCGGTTCAAATGATTTAATCAACAATTATTTTACTCCAGTTTTATCAACGGTTCAACAAAAAATCATATCTCCAGAAGTTTTCGTTGATTCAATGATCACAAAATTCAAATCACAGCTCAAAGTAATTAACTAAACCGTACCAAACCAAGCTAAACCAAACCGGTTAATTAAATTAATTTTGGTTTTGTTTTTTTTTGTAGAGATTGTATAAATTGGGCGCTAGGAAAATCGTGGTCGTTAATGTGGGTCCCGTTGGATGTATACCGTTTGAGATGGAGTTTGATCGGACGGCTAGGATTGAATGTGCAATTGAGCCTAATGAAATGGCGGAGATGTATAATCTCCAGCTGAGGAGCGTCGTAGAGGATTTAAATAAGAATCTAAAAGATTCTAGATTCGTATATGGTGACGTTTTCCGTATATTTTCTGATATTCTACAGAATTATACATCTTACGGTTAGTAATTAAATAAGAGAATGTTTATTTTTAATTAAGTGGTTTAGTGTTAATTATGATTAGTTACAGGGTTTGAGAGTGAGAGGATACCGTGTTGTTCGTTGGTGGGGAAAGTTGGTGGGCTGATCCCCTGTGGTCCAGCTTCGGTGGTCTGTGTGGACCGTTCAAAGTATGTGTTTTGGGATCCGTACCATCCAACGGATGCTGCTAACGTCATCATTGCACGGCGTTTACTTACCGGAGATAAATCCGATATTTTTCCGATTAATATTCGGAAACTTGCGAAACTTAAATTACACAAATGATGTTATTCTTTTGTTTTTTTTTTTTTTTATATGTGATGCTTATAAAATTTTGTAATTGTTGTCTTAATTAATTAAGAATTTAGAAAAGTTAATTAGTGTGGCGTGTTTTTGTATAATGTTAAAACATTTGGAAAATATTTTATAATTTTTTTTGGATTTAGAATGAAATCGAATAGTAAATGGTATGATTTATGAAGGATTGTTTATTTCATTCATAAGAAAAGCGATTACATATTTAATTATTTTCTTCTCTCGCTTGGTACACAAGGAACTAGCCCTAGGTCATCTAGGGTTTAACTTGTTTTCTGAACTCTTATATAACTAGATTCAAAATCCACCGCCAACTCCTCCACCGTGACCTCCATCTCCACCTGCACCACCACCGAAACCACCACCAAAACCTCCACCGGAACCTCCTCCAGCACCACCTCCTACACCGCCACCATGACCTCCTCCTACACCACCTCCAGCTCCTCCACCTATTCCACTACCATGACCTCCTCCAGCACCGCCTCCAAATCCTCCACCAGCTCCACCACCAGATCCTCCACCGATACCACTACCATGGCCTCCTCCAGCTCCTCCACCAGCACCACCACCGGAACCTCCACCGATTCCACTACCATGGCCTCTTGCTGCACTCCCGCCAGTTCCTCCACCGATTCCACCACCAGCTCCTCCACCTATTCCACCACCATGACCTCCTCCTACACCACCACCAGTTCCTCCACCTGCACCACCACCGGAGCCTCCACCGATTCCACTACCATGGCCTCCTCCTACACCACCTCCAGTTCCACCACCGGCTCCTCCACCTATTCCACCACCATGACCTCCTCCTGCACCTCCTCCAAATCCTCCACCACTTCCTCCTCCTAAACCACCACCTTTACCTCCACCGGTTCCACCACCAAATCCCCCACCAGCTCCTCCTCCACCTCCTCCTCCAATACCAACACCGCCTCCTTTCCCACCACCAAATCCTCCACCTTCACCACCACCGCCACCAGCTCCTCCACCAAATCCACCGTCTCTTAAAGTCTCTTTCTCAAGTCTTCTACATTCAGCAACACCAATAATCAACAACACAACTATCAACCCCAGAAACCCAAAACTCTTACAAACTTTCCCCATTTCTATTTCAAAATGCTCAAAGTATTGTATTCACTACAATTTATAACTAAATCTTACCACTCACTAACTCTATTTATAGTAACAAAACATGATTAAAAAATGCATTTATGAGATTTAGTTGAGACTTTTTAAACGTTCTCATTTCACTATCTGTGATGATGTGTAAAATTTCTTAGGGCAATTAATGAAAAATGCTCAACTGTTTTTTTTTTCTTTTTCAAATTAACCTTCTTGTCATTTTTTTCAACCCTATCGTTTTCTTTAATCTCTATATAATCTTTAGTGTCTAGCTAATCTACTTTTTACAACCGACTAAATCAAAATATGACCCACTTGATTAAATCTCACATTTTCTGTGAAATTTTTTGACAATGTATTTTAAATTAAGTTTAAAAAAGTATATTTATTTATGTTACGTACGTGAAGAGAAAATCACTAAGCAAGTCGTAGAGTAAATGTGTATAAATTTATTAAGTATAATTTATTTAATTCATAATAAAAAGCTCTTAAATACAGTATTTAATTATGTTCGTTCTTCTGACTTAGTACACACGGAACTACTAGCCCTAGGCCATCTAGGGGTTCTTTGTGCTGGGATTGGATGTGCGATTGAGTCTAATGAAATGGCGGAGATGTATAATTTCCAGCTTAGGAGCGTCGTAGAGGATTAAATAAGAATACGAGGGTATTTGTATCAGTAGTCTCTAGCTAGAGAGAATCTCTTTAAAAATAACAAAAAATTTTGGCATGAGAAATTATGCAAGAGTTTTTGAGACTCATATCATATATATATATCGTATTATTATTGGCCAATATACAAAATATATTAATTAAAAATCAAATAAAAAAATAATTTTATATTGCATAAGAAACTAATGTTAAGAAATTCAATAATACTGATGGTCTAAAAGATTCTAGATTTGTATATAATGACGTGTTTCGCATAGTTTCTGATACTCTCCGGAATTATACATCTTATTATTATTATTATTATTTTTTTGTTAAAATTATACATCTTATTATGGTTAGTAATTAATTAAGAGAATGTGTAGTTTAATTAAATGTTTTAGCGTTTATAATCAGTTACAGGGTTTGGGAGTGAGGAGTACCGTGTTGTTCGTTGGTGGGCTGATCCCATGTGGTCCAGCTTCTGTGGTCTGTGTGGACCGTTCAAAGTATGTGTTTTGGGATCCCATTGCCCGGCGTTTACTTACCGGAGATAAATCCGATATTTTTCCGATAAGTATTCGGAAACCTTTTTTTTTTAATATTCGGAAACTTGCTAAACTTAAATTACACAAATAATATTATTCTTTTTGTTTTTTTCTCTATAATGCTTATAATTATTAATATTTTTTTTAATTAAGGATTTAGAAAAAGTTATAATTTGTGTATCATGTGTTTTGTAGAATGTTAAATATTTGAAAAATATTTTATAGTCCTTTGTTGATTAATAAAACTAGAGTGACATTGAATAGTGAATGAGTGTAAATTATTAAGGATAATTTTAACTTTATTCATAATAAAAACGCGCGTATATATTTAATTTATTTTCATTCTTATGATTTGGTACACAAGGAACTACTAGCCCTAGGCCATTTAGGGTTTATTTGTTTTCTTAAATTTGATATAACTAGATTCAAACTCCACCGAATTGGACTTCATAACCCTCAGCTCTTCTTGAAGAACCTCATTTCTTGCTTTTAACATATGCACCTCCTTTGCCAAACCCTCATCCACCCACTTGAAGGCATGGTCGTCACC
>KE152099.1:264354-276310 GCA_000411095.1 Aethionema arabicum | reverse complement strand
AATTGCTAAATATATATTTTTAAATATTAAAATATATAAAATTGAACTAAAGTATATTTGATCTCAATATTATAAGGTTGAAGTTAATCTCTCGAAAAGATTTAGTTATATAATCGATAGAATAAAAAAATTAAAAGACAAATAAAATTTTTGAATATATTTAATAAAAAAATATGATTTTATAAAATCTAATTTTATTAGATAATATATTAGCTCCGCGTAAAACGCGGGAACATATCTAGTAATATATTCTTTTTTATGTTTTAACAGTTTAAATTTAGATATTTAAAACAATTGTTTTTATATTTGAATTTTTCCAGTTCGAATTTTCTAGATATTTAAATATTTTTAATTAAACAATTGTTTTACTATTTTGGAATTAAAAAAATCTGTTATTTGTCTAATATTTATTATATTATAAATTGATTTAATAAAAAAAACCAAATTACTCGAACTCAAAAAATCTATCAATCCAATTAGATCCAACCAAATCGAGCCTAAAAAGTTTGGTTTTTATTTGATTACATTTTTTGAAAACTAAACTAAAACAAATAAACCTAAAACTGAACCAAATCAAACCAAATTAAGTTAGATTTCTATTTGATTACAAATTTTGAAAATCGAATAAAAGGAACCGAACAAAACTAAACTAAACAAACCGAACACCTAATCTTGATTAAAAAGATCATTTATCAGATTTAGTTGAGACTTTTTACATGTTCACATTTCACCATCTCTGATGTTAAAAATATCTTAAGGCAATTAATGGAAAGTGCTCAACTGTTTCTTTTTTTTTCAAATTCACCTTCTTGCCATGTTTTTCAACACTATCGATCTCTGTGTAAAACTTTAGTGTCTAATCTACTTTTACTACCGACTAAATCAAAACATGACCCACTTGATTATATCTCACTTTTTTCTTTGTAAATTTGTTTTTTTTTGTTTTTTAGCAATAAACGGATGCTTTTGGACACATAAGCCAACAGTGTTCTTGACTATAAGATTTTGATAATGTATTTCAAATTAAATCTCAAAAGTTCTATTTATGTCGGTGGTATGGGTTTGAAAATCTTTTACTATCCACAAATGTTAAAATAATACTATAGTTATCACGAATATTAATTTAAGTTCAATTTTTAAGATATAGACAACTAAAATTTCGAAGTTTTCAAATATGACGACCCTTAATATTAACCTTTTTAAACAAACACGACAAATTAATTGTAAAATCAAAACAAAGATGAATTTAACAACACAATTTGACATTAAAACTAGATGAATTTAACATTATAGACACTAATTCATTACATTTAAATAACTTTAAAAAAATTGTTTGACTATTTTATAAACAGAGATGATTAAATTAATATCTTACGATAAATGAAACATTAAAATGGTATATTAATTTAACAATAGTAGAATATTTATTTAGTTTTTCGCTTACATGAAATACAAAAATATATCACTAAACATGATCTTAGCATATATACACACAGTTACAGTAATAAGTATACTCCAACCAAAACTGTCCAAATTGTTACTACTAAGCTTACGTTTTCCCGGCGACCAAACATTACCTCTAACCCTAAACCTACCCATAAACAAAACTTCAAAAACCGGTTTGCGTCGCATTTATTCGATGCAAAATCGCTGTAAATTTGATGTAAACTGGTTGTTTTCTTGTAGTGTAAGGGCTAAGCCGGCATCGTTGCTATGTTTGCAGTAAGACTTGTGTTGGAAAAACGTTTAGGAGGAATTGTGAGTTCGAGAATAATTAAGAAATAAGAGCGTTCACACTCCCTAATGTATTGAACTTCTCCATTCATGAGCTTAAGAATCTTACGGCAAATGCTTAGAGCTAAGCCTTCAGGACTAGTCCATCGGCTGCTGTGGAACATGTCTTGTACACGCTCTGGTGGGACACCTTCACCTGGACATGCCATTCTAGACAATACAACAACAGTTTTGTTTTGTTAGTTAATTAATTCTCATGTAGTAACATAAAAACTATTATCGCCGGAGATCTAAAACACCTGACTCCTAAACTCTTTAAATTTGTCCGCAAAAATTATAAATCAACATTTTTTTTAACTTTTACTAAAACTCACCGACTTGTTTAATTTTGGAGTTGCCGATTTTTATTGGACAAAAAGTAAAATAAAGGGTTTTTTTTTGTCAATATAAATCTATGAGATTTCTTTGACTAAGTAGCAAAAATTTAGGCTTTTTCTTTCCAAAAAATAAAATAAAGAATGTTTTTTACCATTCTAAATTTATGGGTTTTTTTTTTGACTAAAACTGCAAGGTTTTTTTGGATTAGATTTGGGGCTTGTTTGGGGAGTGATAGACACTCGATAATTAACCTATTTTTATATTGTTCTTGATATCTAGAGGTTAATAAAGGAGATATTCATTCTGATTTTATCAGTCTATGGTGTTTATTCTTGAACTAGGCCTAAGTCCATTAAATAAAACTTAAAATTGGTGGAGAAAGATGTAATAATGAAATGTACCTGAACTCCATGTGTATAGCAGAGAACCCATCAGCCATTTGTTTCAGAACTGGAAGTAAATGAAGTTCAACCCAGCTTTTGACCGGTGCATAACGAATTATACTCGATAGAAACTCAGCTAGAACTTGTTGGAGTCTCATCTGGTCACCGTAAACAGCCATAGATTTGATCTCTATAGGAATGTCACGGATAAGCTGAAGACCTCTCTCTGTTAACACCAACATAACTTGGCTTACGACTGCGTTTATCACGTTTCCAAGTAAGAACTCTGTTCTCTCTAACTTAAATGAGCTGCAAACATAAAAAAATGTGTTTGTTAGTGCGAACGAAGTGATCAAATGAGTTATTGTAATGAAACTACAACGATTTTACCCGTCTTCGATGCTTTTGACGTCCATGTACTCAACAATCTTTGAGATTTGCATCTCACAAGAAACACCTGTTTCAAGTAACTGCTTTTGTTCCTCGTTTAAGTTTGTAGCTTCCAACATTGAATGTGTGAAACGTAAACCACTTAGTGGATTCTTTATCACCTGGAAAATGTAAGCTAACTCTTTGCCCCTTGAGAAGCATTCAGCCTCTTGCCGCCGTTGAATCTCTAGAGCTTGTTGCAGCTCAGGACTTGGTATCTGCAAGAAACAGAAAGCGCCAATGACCTTGCCATCGAGGTTAACTCGCTTGTTCAAAGTTAGTAGAGTCTGAATGAATTTCCCTCTCCGGTCAAAGAACGGGAATGGGAATTTATCTGTTTCCTGTCCTCCCATCACATTATGCAACACAATCATAAACTTAGTCAACGCATCAGGTCCTTTTAGGCGACAACAACTCCCAAAGACTTCCCTAACAAGCATTTTTCCAATCACTTCGTTGCGAGGCCAGCCTGTGAGTTTTTCCATTGCAGTGTTCCATTCCATACAGCAAGTGTTCTCATCTGCTGCAAAGATGGGTGGAATCAGCGGGTTTGGGCTATGGATGATGGCTTTGTAGTCACCTTGTATGTTGATGAACTTGTCCATAACAGTTTTATGACCAGTAACGTCTTGTGCAATGAAGCAAACGCCTACAATGTTGTCTAAGTAGTCCTTGCTCGAGCATGCGTTGACCACGACAAACACTGCTTTTCCTTGCAGCTCAGGGCCAAAAGTTTTTAGCTTTAGCTCCACATTTTTGCCTTCGTCCCCTGTATGATAACAAATACATTATATGCAGATAATATACAAACACACGCATGAAAACAGAAACGTGAAACAAAAATGCATCCTTATGTTATAAAGCACATAGCAGGATTGATGGGAATTCTAAGAATTGTTTCATAAGCTAACTTTGTTAAACATGCTCGAATGTTAGAATTTTGCACATCTAAAAGTCGAAGAATTTTATATACCTTTCAGGGCACAAGAAAGAAGCTTATCAACGGTTTCTTCGTACTCTTTGTATATTAAATCGTGAACCAAAGACCGTCCCATAGCTTCTTCAACAGAAAGACCTGTGAGTTCAGCGATTTTCGCATTCCACCCATTAATGCAGCCGTCAACGTCAACAGCAAATATAGGGACAGTTGCAGTCTCAATAAGCCTAACCATCTCTCTCGCAACTGAACCTAGCTCATCTATCTCTTGCTCTGCAATATCCCCCAATGGCTGAACCGCCCCAGCAACAGCCTTAGAGTTATTGATCGCTTCAGATTCTTTAAAGGAGTCTCTAAGAATAAGCTGGAGCGAGTGTATTGCATCCATTTCGGCTGGTTCCCATGGTTGACATCGACTTTTAACAACTTCAAGAAAAGCCTTGAACGAAGATCGTGGATGCATTCTTTGCCCATCGTCTTTGTCCTCAGGGTGATGCTTAGCCCCTCCCCATTTGATTTCTTTCTCAGTGTGAGAACGGAACCAAAAAAGGAAGTCTTTTTTTGTGATATACGCAACCGCCATACCGCACACAGCATCCCCCAAAGCAGATGCTCGAGGATAACCTGCATCACCTAAACTATCCGTACTTAAACCAGTTGAATCAGCATGGTTAGCAAGCAACCATTCGACAATGTCAAGTATCTGAGCTTCTGATGGAGCTACACCTAACGAGTAATACTTCCCTTGGTAAAGAAAGGCTGCTCCATTACATTTTACCAAGTCCATGATACTAGGACTCTGCGTGACAATACCAGCAGGCGAGTCACGCAGAAGCATATCACACAACAGAGTCTGCATTCTCAGAACACGTTTTTCAGACACCTGCAATGCTAACTGCAATTCCATGTTTAGCTGTAAACCAAAGGCCTGCATTAGAAACTCGCAAGCATACCTTAAAGGAAAAGGAATGCAACGAGCTGATGTGTGATGACAAACGACTAAACCCCACAACCTCATTGAGTTTCTTCCTCCAGTAACACCATTCCCGTCTTCTTCGTTTCCGTTTATTATGACAGCCATGGCCAACGACGCAATAGAGCCCATGTTAGCCATGTATTGAGCGTGACAGCCATGAGGAGCCCGAAGAGTCGAGCCTACTAAACAAATAGATTGCGTGAGCCTGTCGTCTTGGACTACACGAACTGGTGTCGCGTGACAATCTACGATCATCCTAACACGATTTTGCTTGAACAAGAAGCGCGATGCCTGAGGAATATCAGTAGCGGGATAATGTAGGCCGAAGTAGGGTTCCAAATCGTCTCGCTTAGTCTCTGCGACGACTTCACCGTGCTCGTCTTCATGAAACTTGTACACCATAACGCGGTCGTATCCAGTGAGATCTCTAACTCTTTCAACAACAGTATCACAGAGAAGTTTGATGTCGCCGCCGGGGAGAGATTGCAAATGGGAAATTGCGCGGACTGCGAGTTTCTGCGACTGGACCGCACCGGCGATAGAAAGCGCCGGGTCTTCGGTTCTAGCCGGCTCTAAATCGATCACGATTCCTACGTCGACCCTATGGAGAATTGCATAAAAAGGTTTGCCAGTGTTCTTAGAGTGAATCCAAACCGGATTTAGAAGAGTAATTTCGCGTGCAACGAACGCACGCTCGAGAAGAATGATGCTCGACGGCTTGAAGAGGGAGCGCAAATCTGTACCAATAGATAAAACCTCTGAGTTCTCAATGCTAGGAACAGATTGGAGCATGAGCCCAAGCATTTCCCGCGCATTTTCGCTGTAACCTATAATGTTGAAGGTGGATTCGTCGACGGCGATCAAACAACCAAATGGCTGAATATATCCGCCGCGCTGTATCCGTGAGAGATAAGCCGTGATCTGCTGTTCCGGTACAGAAGACCAATTCGTCGTCGTTTTAAGAGAATTCGAGTAGTCGAAAGACTTACCAGACTCGCCGGACTGCTCGAAAACAGCATGGAGTCTCGCGTCGACAGTGTACTGCTGGATGGCTTTGCTCTTGGAATCAGTGTGATTTTGCGATTGATTTTGTGACCTTAGGGCTTTAGTTGCCGACGATTGAGCTTGTTCTCCGCGATGAGAATTAGTGTGATTACTCTCAGCAACACGAAGCCCCGACGAAGCTGCCTTCCCACCGCGATTCCCACCGCTACCACTACCTTCACCACCGCCTCCTGAGACCATGATCTTAGGCTTTCGAGCTCGAATTTCGCAAAATTACAGCGAGAGACGAAGAAGGACAACCTCGTCAATCATCCCTGTGTCACCGGAGAAAGCAATCTTCCGGGGAGAACTATCACTGTGTCACCGGAGAGTGAGAAAACAGAGAACAATTTTGAATTCTCTCGGAAATATCGTTCCGGAAAATACTTATAGTAAGAGGAAACCAAAACACAATCATGAATCAAATGAAACAAAACGCTCCTTCTCTTCTATTACTATTTCACGAAAAACTCCAAAAACTTGTGATATTATCAATTTAACCCAAATTAAACATTTCTTTTAATTTTGTCAGTTTTGTAAGGGACCACCAGGATCACATGGGTTGTTCCAATATTCCACACGAGGGAAGGATTTAGTGATATGTGGGCTTAGTGGGCCTACAGAACAGTGGGCCACAGGACATGGAAGAGTATCAAAAATGAATAAATCGAGTATAAATGATTTGAGTGACAGAGAAACAAACACATACACTTCTCCCTAACCATCCAAAATCGAATCCTACGTGGCACTATTTTACACCATAACAATTTCATGTATTTCGAAATATCAAACATGACATAATAGCTTTAAATAAACAAAAACAAACATTTATGGACCTACTCGTTAAAGCTTCACAAGCATTCACACTAATATCAAACATATTACTAATTAATTATTTACCCATTTTTAACGATCACCACTACGTACATAAAAACACTTAAAACGCACCTCTTGGTCAAATTCCAGTTTTGCCCCTCAACGTTCATGACTCGTCCATGAACACAGCTCCATGACCACTTGACCTTATGAATTTCTTCAGTAATAGAACCACAATTGCAATGGTGAGTCCAACCGCTGCCCATGTGAACAGTCTGTCATCAGGTTGTTGCCTAGGAGCCACCCTGACATTGGTCTGGTTCGGCCTCACCGGTCTGTTTCCGAAGGCTACACCCACAAGTTCAGCTTCTGGAGCCACATTGGCCTCTGCCGCAGGGACGGTTTCAGCTGCCTCTTCAACGATTTGATGAATTGTATTCTCGTTAGTAACAGTATTAAGTTCTGATATAGCCGTGGATGATCCCAACGCGTCTGTTGCTGCAGCATCCTGCGACTTGGCTTGGGACTGTTCCTCTGACTCAGGAGAAGGTGTTTCATTACTTTCCACAAGATTAGGTTTGGAAACAGAGGGTGTCTTGTTCAGCATGTACTGATGAATCTGTGTATGTAAAAAGAAAGTGATAAAGAAAGTTAGGTTCTGATTGTAAATAAACTAAGATTAAACCCATGTCATTGTTATGTACAATTAGTCAAAAAGTTAGAATTTTACAGACATTTAAATGTCTTACTTTTGGTTAGTAACAAATAGCAATCGTAAAGGAAAAAACTCTACCCACAAACTCAAAGCATATAGAGATTGGGGGAACAGTTATGCAGATTTTTTCGGCAGTTTTTGCAATGATGAACTTTCTTATCGAATCAGTAAATCTTAAACGCAAGAAAAAATGGAAACTCGTGACTAATTTGTTTGGTTGCTGTATGCTCATTTGCTTCAAGATGAACATTAGTTGTTTAGCAGTTTGAATTAGTATCTAAAACATTTTTAGTGATGAATGAGAATAGCACTTTAGGTAAAGTAAAACCGTTTTGGAGGAATAATCTGCATAGTTATGTATTCCTTACGCTAACTAAGAGCTCTTACTGTTATTGATTATGTGGTAGCCGGATATTATATATTTTGGTTCAATAATCTAAAGTATTCTAAACAACAAACAAGAACAAGATTCATATTCTTTGCTGCAATGGTGAGAATAATGGATCAAAAAGTTAAAATTATAGAGGGTGATCCAGTAGGGTACCTCATCAATAAGCTGTTGACGCTCAGGAGAACTACACTTTGGGGGTGTCTCGCGTGATTTAATGGCCAGTGCACGTCTCTCCTCCTTCGGGTGATCTAGTGAGCCCAGTGCTCCATTGGGGTTTGTAGGCATGAATGCAATGAGAGCCACCAAAGCAGTCCGAACTGGAAAGAATCAAGAACAATCACTTGAATAATAAAGAAATATGTCATTGTTTAGGTGGTCTCTAGTAAGTGTTTGGATCTTGCTGGTTGCAAAAAGCAATAAAAAAAAAAGTTGACTTTACCACTCCATGATGGTTGCCAATGCTCCGGATGGTAATTCGAAATGCTCAGGCAAATCTTGGTGTTGGTTTCAAAACGACCGCTAGGCTGAAACAAGAGCACAAAGATTCATCACATATGTAATCTACTTTTACACTTGTAAAACATGTGCGTTTGTATGTGTTTGATAAGTATTATTTTTGTCACTTGAAAAACATGTGTGTGTTCTATGTATTTGAGTTTGAAAGATACAGTGAGAAGAGAAAGATCCTTACGGTCAATAACATGAATGAAGGAGGTTTGAAAGGGTAGTCTGAAGGCAACTGAATTCTCCCATGATAAATCCCACCTTCAAATTCAGTGTCACTAGGACCTCTGATGGCGAATTGCCACTCAAAGATATTCTCCTGAAATACAGATCAAAATGTAAATATTTGACAGCACATATAAAAAAGAGGATCTATAACATTGCACACAGTAAAAACTTGCCAAAACACTTTTCAGGAGCTTACGAGTCAAATCTGAAAGACAAAGGACCATTAATGATTAAACAACACTATAATGAAAACTGGAGTAAGTCAAGAAACGGCTCACAATCTTACACTAAATAACCCCATTACCAAAATAATCACAATACAGATGTTAGTTAGTGAACATCGTTTGAAGAGTGTTTCATGAAAAAAAAACAGGCAGATTCAGTATCTACAGAAGGGATATTGATCTCCCCTTGTTCATTACCGCGTAAATCAAGCATCACCATTCTAAACAGACAATTATCAATGATCACAGCTCCATAAACATATGAATGCAATAAATTCTCGCTGAGCTACAGATATAAAATCCATTACGATATGCAATTCTTAATTGGTCACATTAAGCATTGAATATGAATTTCACTATTTCGAAATCGAGCTTCTATCAACCCTAATTGAATAGAATATAGATATGATGCCGGTGAACCGGAATTCATTCTCTATATCAAGATATTCATCAAGAGGAGAATATGTACAGTAGGATCAAGCATAAAATCTTGATCTGACATATAGAAAGATAAAGAGATAAGCGTGAATTCGAAAATTGACCTCGAGGGGTTGAGACGTGAAATCATCAGACGGATTTGCTTGCATCTCCTTGACCTCCTGCAAAATCCTCTTCACCGCCGGATTCTTCCGATTATACCTCTCCTCCGCCATTATATCACCGCAGATCTGGCCGATAAATCCAATCCACCGCTAAATTCCGCACGTAGGTCAAAACACAAATTCAGATGGTAAACGATGAGGTTAATATAATTGCGGCATTTAACAAAACACAAAATTTACAAAGAACTCGCCACGTCATCCACTCCTTGATATTGATTACGTGGCAGTCGCTGATTTGCTTTCCCCCCGACAATGACGAGGAGGACGATTAACAAAACCACGTCATTTAAATATCTGACCACCCATAATTGCCACGTCATATTAATTTAACCCTCGCACAACTTTAATGGGCCTTGGCCCAAAAACATATTATATAGCCCAGTTACACATTATTCCACGTTTAAGCTTCAAGCAAGCTCGATTTTTTTTTTGTTATGATTCAGATTTTTTTTTGATAAATAAATCAGAATTATAATTATTTCTATTTTTTTTAAATACTTTTTATTTCTTATTTAGCCCTCTTTACATTGAGAATCTGAGACGATTCCTTATTCATCTTTGATTTTACAGATCCAACCATCATCACCATCAAGATCACTCCACAGCTCTCTGTGCGGAGAAGGTAATGGAAAATTTCGGCTGTTTATTTGGATAAAACACACCAAAATTCTTCTCAATGTCAGGATTCTTCTGATTCTCATCAAACATCGCGAACAAATACGTCTCCACTCCTTTACCAGGTTTCTTCGGCGTACCTCTATTCTCCCTTACACGCGTCGCCAGATTCGTGTAATAAGCTCTTGCGTTGTCGAATGTAGCTGCGTTTCCGCCATTAGAAGGCCATCCACTCTCGGAAACAACAATAGGAAGAGATCCACCACCAGATCTCTCAACGGCAGAGTAGATAACATCGAGTAAAGCATCGAATAGATTCTGGTAGCCGCGAGAACCGTCCCAGACGACGACGGAAGGAGAAGTGAAAAGAGCGTAAGAGAGAGAGATATCTCGTGGATTTCCGATGTAGCTGAAGTATGGGTAAATGTTGGCGAGTAGTACAGAGTTGGTACTGCTCAGAAACCTGAAGAATTGCCAAAAGTTGTTCATTGAATTAAACCGGAATAAATTTTAAGTATTTGAAATTGGACCGGTTTTCAAAACAAACCGGACCGAATCTTCTATAACCGGTACTACTTATTTGGTAATTTTATTTATTTAGGATTTCGTTTTAGATACATAAAAACAAAATATAACTAAAATTCGGTACATATTGACTTGATCTCAACTAAAATATAATAATCAATAATAAAAACAAAATTTATATGATTTTATATTGTTCTAGACGAAAATAACCTAATATGAATTTCAAGTAATGTGAAATTAAAAAAAAAGATGTTGTAAAACTTATAGCTTATATATATAATAATGAGATATATTTGTTACTATGAAACCATATACCAAAAATTCAACTTTAATATTATATAAGTTATTAAATATATTATAATAAAACCATCAATTATAAACGGTGAAAATATAATTAATTTTGTTATTCTTTTTATGAATCGATCAACATACTAAAATTGAATTGTTATATTAAGATTTCTTTATTTAATTAATTTTGAGTAAAAAAAATTACTGATAATTAATTGTAGGTTTTTTCTTTACATAAATTAAAGGTTAAATTTTGTATTTTATTTCTCAAGTAACATGTTATAAGTACAAATAAATCTATATTTTAGTAATTTTATTTTTATAAAAAATTGATTTTTATAAGTTTTGGTTTATTCAATTTTTTCTGGTTTAGTTATACTAATGTTCATGCGTTGATCAGTTTTTGATCCGGTTAACAGCATTGGTATACATACCGGTTTTGAAATTTCCGGTTTAGTTTGGTTTAATTTCAAAATTAAATTAAGAAAAATTGAAATTAAAACTTACCCAATAATGGGGTCAATATAATATCTAACATCACCACGAAATTCACCAGAAGAAGGAGGATACGAGTTTCCAATAAGAGTCATATCAATCGCAGTAGAAACTTTAATCCGATCTTGAAGATTCGCACCACGAATCGCATCATAAACGTTTCGCATCGCCGGTAGAACATCACCGCCGTTCGCCGGAGTAACTTCATTACCAACGGCGATGTAACGGAAATTAACGGCGGGATAATGATTAAGAACGTTGTTTTGAATCCATTGTCTAGCTGAAGAAGGATTAGTAAGTGAACGGAGATCAGCGTTTGGAACGCCAACGATTACTTCGATTCCAGAGTTTTTAAGAGCGTTTAAAGCGGCTTGGTTAGGGTCGTATAAACGCATACGACGAATGTTGTATTGTTTGAAAAGAGCGATTGTTTCTGATTGAGAAGGAAGGTTATTACCAAGCATTCCATAACATACACCTACTGATTCTCCACCTGGTTTTAATTAAAATTAAATTAGAATTAAACTAAATTAATAGACTATATAGCATTTTAAAAGTTTTGTTTTCACAAATACACTAATTTATTTATACATATTCTTTTAAATACATTTTTTTTTGAATGATGATTGATCAAATTAAATTTTGCTTTAAAATATAATCGTTAAACTTTAA
>KE152099.1:239290-259798 GCA_000411095.1 Aethionema arabicum | reverse complement strand
GAAATTTGATGAAATCATCAAATTTCCCGGTTAAGTATAAACCGGCTGTGTATATTGACTTGCATTGCATTGGATTGCAGGGATGTGATGCTTCAGTGTTGCTAGATGATACAGAAGGATTGGTTGGGGAGAAGACAGCGCCGCCGAATCTAAACTCACTCCGAGGATTCGAAGTTATCGATTCGATAAAGTCCGAGCTAGAGTCGGTCTGTCCCGAGACGGTCTCCTGTGCTGACATTTTAGCCATGGCTGCAAGAGACTCTGTTGTTGTGGTAAGATAGTTTCAGAGTTCCTTATCATTCTTAGTAGAGAATAAACCGGATGAAATTGACTAAACCGGGTTTTGATTTGACAATTAAACCGGGTTTTGTGAAGTCTGGTGGACCAAATTGGGAAGTGGAGTTAGGAAGAAAAGATGGGAGAAGTGCAAGTAAACAAGCAGCAAGTAATAGTTTACCTTCACCAAATTCAACAGTACCAATTCTGATCTCTAAATTCCAAAGTTTGGGTCTTTCTCCGACCGACATGGTTGCTCTTTCCGGTAAACTCTCTAGTCTCTTCTCTGTGTAACTTCTCCACTGAGTTTAAACTTAATGGTTTGATAGAAACTAGAGAAGATAGTATTTTACACTCTGAACAATATCTCCTTTTGGTGAAGAAAACCATAGTTTATCAACATGGTTTTTAAAAATTTTAATTTTGATAATTGGGTTTTTAAACTTTGAACATAAAATTAAATCATAACTGATATATATATATTAAACCATAGTTTCAAGATTTAACCAAAAGATATAATCCAAATTCAGATTAATTATACTATAATTTGAAGTTTAAATTTGAGATTTCTGTTTAAAAATACAGGTTATTAAAGTTTACAGGTTACAAATCTCGGTTATCAAAGTGTCAGGATGTAAAAAACTATTTTGAAAGTCAAAAGTTCTTCACCAAATTAAAATAGTTCAAGGTCAAAAATACCAAATTGATCATAATTTCAAAGTTTGTCCAAAGATATAATCTAAATTTAGATTAACTATACTATAAGTTCAAGTTTAAATTTAAAATTTCAGTTTACAAAAACCAGTTATTAAGGTTTAGAGCTTAAAAACCCGATTATCAACTTCATCGTTTAAAAAACCATTTTGATAGTTTTTTTCACCAAACGGAGATAGTTCAAAAATCTAAAACACCATATTTCTGATAAAACATAACAAAACTTGGGTAGAGGAAGTTTTGAGTTTAACCTTGTGAGCCAGGTGGTCATACATTGGGGAAAGCACGTTGCGCCTCGTTCACAGCTCGGTTGCAGCCGCTACAAACAGGTGAACCAGCTAACCATGGTGACAATCTTGAGTTCCTTGAGTCACTCCAGCAGCTATGTTCAACAGTAGACCCAACTGTAGGCATCACTCAGCTAGACCTGGTTACACCATCAACATTTGACAACCAGTACTATGTAAACCTACTCTCAGGAGAAGGACTGCTTCCATCAGACCAAGCTTTAGCAGTTCAAGATCCACAAACAAGGGAGATTGTGGAAACCTATGCAGCAGACCAGTCTGTTTTCTTTGAGGATTTTAAGAACGCTATGATTAAAATGGGAGGGTTAAGTGGTGGTAACGCTGGTGAGATTAGGAGGAATTGTAGAACGGTTAATTAAATAAGTTCTAAGAAAAGCTAAGGAAATCTATATGTAACTTAATCTAGTCTATAAAATCTACTTTTTTATGAAATCTATGAATCTATAACGAACACAGATGGATTAACAATACGTAATCCAAGAAATTACCATTAATGGGACCAGATAATGGAAAGACTACTTAGAGTTGGGTTTGGCTAACCGATGTTTTTAAAACCGAACCGGATTATGAGCCAGAGAGTTTGCTGGGTCACTGGGTCGTAGATTAAACCAGACTGGATTCTCAGTTGAGTCACCGGGTACGGATTGGACCGGAGGGTCAACCGGGTTTTAAAACACTGTGGTTAACATAAAATATGAAACTGGGTTTATCATTTAGAAGATCAGATATAAAGATACATAATTTACACATTATCAAAGTTTGGTTACTACCCAACTTACTAACTTACTGACACAACATGAGACATGATGTGCTGCTATCTTACAACAGTTTCCGGTAACTGTTGACATAACTTAAAGAAAGTGAAACAAAAGAGAATCTCTGACTAGAGATCTATAGAATTGAGATGGTAGGCGAATCGCCTATGTATTGTACCTGGAGGGGTTACTAAATTAGAGACCAAGACACTGCCATTGCCATGTTTTCTCTACTTGCTTTGTTGATTCCTGAAGTTTCTATCTAGATGCTGAAAGATTTAGCTTGCTGTTTTTTCATGTACCTGCACAATATCAACACAAGGATAAGTCATGCCTCAGCTGACAACACTAAATCGATTAATCGAGGTTGCTGTGTTTGTAATAATAATTTTAAAATGTGTTGACTTATGCTGTGGTCAACCTGATTGTTTATGCCTCCAGCTGAGATCTTGAGGAGATTGACGGCCCTGGAAACAAGACGAGTAAATACCAACGAAAGAAGTATGAACTGAAAGAACTTTTACATCCACTAAATAGAAAATATAGGCACCTGCTGAGTTCGTGATGAGTCGTTAATTGAAGCAGCTCCTACTTGTATGTGTGCCTGACCATACTCCTGGGGAATTCAAACAGATAAGAACCATTTGCAACCATGAAAGTTTAGGGTTTAGGGTTTAGGGTTTAGTGCTTAGGTTTAGGGTTTAGATAACAAAATACAAACAAGCAATTACTATACTAAGGAGGCGCGTTATTAGTAGTTCCGGCACATAACTAACAAATGTAGTCTAGACTGCAGTAATATTAATTTTGTTTATTCTGGAAATTTCAGCAAAATTATGGCTCATAAATGCATGTATTTGCGTATGTTCTTGATCAAAATCAAACGTAATCAGAAACATGTGATAATAGATACGCCATTTTGACCAGCCCCTGACGTATGAAATTGCATTTTTTAAGCAGAAAAGACATTAACTTAGGGAAGATATGCATTACGTGTCATCCTTTCTAACACTACCAACACTATATCTCACAGAATACGCGTATACCATCAAGCAAAATATGAAGTTAATCTTGTATCTAAGAATCAATCAGAGCAATGAGAAATAAATTCAGATAGGTACCTTACTACTTTGACCGACTGCCATTGATGGATACTGCATTTTCAAAGGAAAACAGACATTCCTGTTAGATGATATGCGTATTGCTGTCTATATTTTCAAAACCTTGGCAAAATCATGTACTACTAAACAGTATATATAGTAATATCATATCCTTAACTAGATCAGAAACTCAAGAACTAAATCCTGAAATGAGACAATCGAATAAAAGAGATATACACCTGAGAATTCTGGCTGATCCCTGGAGTTGAATACTGCATTTCAAAATGGAGATAGATATTCAAGTTAGAGGTCATGAGATAAAACTTTAAAGTCCCACGAGGGGACGATTGGGTGCACGAACAAGAAACCAACCAGTGAAGAGTAGAAAGGTTGCTGTGACTGAAACTGGTGAACTTGTTGTGGTTGTTGCTGATTTGGCTGGGAATTTTGAGGCAGTTGTGATTGATGATGTCCCTGATATTGTGATTGAAGCTGGTGAACCTGTTGTGGTTGCTGCTGCATTGGCTGGGAATTCAGAGGAAGTTGTAATTGGGTCTGCGGCTGCTTTATCGTTGGCTGTTGCTGTTGCTGTTGTTGATGTTGCTGTTCCTGTTGTTGATGTTGTTGTTGTTGTTGTTGATGTTGTTGATGTTGTTGGTGCTGTTGTTGTTGCTGTTGCTGTCGTTCAAAAACTAACATTTCCTCAGGTTTTTCCCACTGCAAAAGTCAATTTATTCATATTACGGTTCATATTAAAGAACTCGAAAAAAAAAACAAATGTAGATGGATTAATATCTGGTCAAGGATAATAAATAAGGTAACAGCAGACTGAATTCTACTGAAGCTACGAGGAGAATATTATAGAGGAACCAGGTTTTTTACCTTACTTTCACCCGTTAGACCATTGTAATAATATTTAAAACCATCAGGCGAGGTATGCTCTGTCCAGTTACATCTGACAGAACCGATGTTCTGGCTTACTGCAGATGCAGCTGAAGGCCCATCTCCAACTGGTGTAGAGCTAGTGGTGCTTACAACTGTTGGTGTTGCAGATCCAGTCCACTGATAAAGAAGCAGCCAAAAGGGACTTTAGAAGATAAACGGGGAATACCACGACAGTTTTAAGGAATGAAAACTGAGATGTCTATCTGGAAATAAGGTTAAGTTAAGACACACACAGCAGCTGGACGACCCACTATACTATATTCATACCTGCTGTTTACCAGCTTGGCCATTCTGTGGCACCGATACATGTTGGTTTGGTTGCTGCATGGACTGTAACTGCTGCTGCAGTTGAGAAAATGCTTGCTGAGACGATTGGAAGGTTGCTTGCAGAGTCTGAGTTTGTTGTGACAAGAGCTGAGCAAGTTGAGAAGGAGGATGTTGCATCTTTTGTAGTGGTTGCTGCTGAGCACGAGGGGGCAATTGATCTGTTGCAGAAGACACAGGAGTTGGACGTAGGTTGATGTTCAAAGGTGTTTGAGGAGCAGTAGCAGGGGTGATATTTTTCTGTGGCGCCAGCTGAGAGGTAGGTAACTGGCTGCTATAACCATAAGGATTCTGCATGGACGCCACCTGATTAAAGGCTGCCTGGGACCCAGGCAAATTAGTTTGTGGCCTAGGAGGGATATTATGTGAACTGTGAAGAGGCTTATATAACGGTGATATTTGCTGGCCAGCTGCAGGGTTTTGCTATGGAATAGAAACAGTTGAAATTCCAAATTAATCAATGAAACCTTTTAAGATTTGCTTAATTAGAAAATATATAGCTCAAGTACCTGTTGTGATGTGCCAGAGGACGAAACTCCAGGAACAGGAAGAGGATTAAGGGGAGGAACACCATAACCACCCAATGGACCGCCCTGACATTAGAGAATGCCACAAGAAAAGAGCTCACATCATGAGTATTTATTATTGAATAAAAAGTACGCCTCAGAAACTGAAAACTGTGAATCAAAGCGATAAACTAAAGTACTTCATCTATCTGTCTAGCACAATGCACACACAACTTATCTGAAAAGTTACATATATGGGTATGTAGATGTAATAAGATACATGAATCGTCAAGATGTTCTCACCTGGTTTGAAGGCAATGCTGCTTGACCTTGTCCAGAGGTAAAGTCATTCCCGATACCACGATTCTCAGGGTTGCTAGGTGGGCCTATTTTTGGTGAACTTGTTGTAGGCCAAGGATTTGTATGGCTGAGATCTCCACTAGGTACACTAACGTTAAGGGGGCTAACAAAGAAACAAGAGGAACCAAGATTAGTCAAAAGATAGAATTACTTGATGAGCCTAGTCATGGTCGCCTTTCACCCGGTTACCTTGGTCCTGGAGCTTGAAATCGAGGGCCTGAAGCAAGTCCAAGAGGAGGTGCCACGTCCCTGGAAACAGAAACTACTTATAGATCTATAGAAAGAAAAAAGCTGGGCATTACAGTAACAAATGAAGAAGGGGCAAGGTTCCCAAAATGCCCCAAAAGGCAATATACAAATCTTTGACAAGAGCACAAAAATGACGGAAATGATAGTCTCCAAGGCAATACCTTGGCTCGCCAGGTTTAGGTCTTTTAGGTTCAGCAAAACGAACAATCAACGGTTGATTGCAACCCTAGGGAAGGGATAGAGGCTAGTAAACAAAACAGTTCCACAAAGTGATAATGAGAGAAACTGAGATAACTTTGTTATTTATGGCTTACTCTCATGGTAAAAGTTCCATTGAGACCATTTATAGCTCCCATTGCCGCCTCTTTGCTTGAATACTTAACAAACCCACATCCTACATCAGCCAAAAACACAGTTTTACAATCTCAACATCGTCACGTACTAAACAAACTAGTTGAGCCCATCTGCAGTTACAAGACATACCACGGCTTTGTCTATTATCATCTCGCATGAGATAGACATCTTCCACGCGACCAAATTGCAAAAAGATCTGTTAAATAACAACAATCAAAACTTTCGCCAAAAGATTTCAAGAAAATTAAAAGAGACGAATTCAATTCAGAAGCTATCCTTTCGCCAAAAAACATACCTCCTCAACTTCTTTTTCAGTGGCTTGTCTGCTAAGTGATCCAACAAAAAGCTTAAACTCTAACGCACCTTCAGAAGCAGGGAACTTAAATCAATCGAGACTTAAGATTGATGCAAAGACAACATCAAAAAAATGTTCCACATACTTCAGATTCGTATTATTTTACACATTATCTCATTTTTTCAAATTTAAATTTGAAGCTATCAGCGCATAGCCATCCATTTTTACTCCAGGCAATCAAATGCAGACTAAGGTAAAAATTTCACAACGGTAATTACCAATGCGTTCTCTCTCACCATCAGCATATCGAACTTGAACAGGGCCAGTTCCCTGTCAATCAACAGATTGAAACATGTGAGCAACCTAAGCTATTCTCTTCATAGAAAGAAAAAACATCAGTGGTAACTACCCCAGGAAGAGTAATCTGATTGTGCAATGCTCTAATTGCTCTATCTGCATCTTCAGAAGTTGCGTATTTTACAAAACAACACCCTGCATTCAACACTTTTAACTTAAGCTATCTGTTCAAGTTTCACCCTTCCTCTCTATCAACATACCAGTAAAAGTTGCATTCAAATGTATAAACCATACAACCACAATCAGGAAAAAAAATAAGTCATTACTCAGAACACAGAAGTTCAGTATGATCATTGGAGTAAAATTGTTGGAGATAATAATGCATAATAATGAAGCAAATTAAAAAAAAAATTAAGAAAAAATACAGTGACTGTAGATAACAACATATATACAAGTGGATCACTAAGATTAAAAGCAGCTAAGCAAAAGAGAATTGAGAGACAACAGAACCAAAGTAAAGCATACATGATATAAATAACGAATATTCTATATATCGTACTTTCAACACCACACATAGCTCCACAAAACCATAACCCAACAGTATTCATTCGACACAATTGCAGTTTAGAAAAGCAATACATAATTAGGTTACTGCTTGAGCTGGTTGATGTAGGGAGAGGGAGTTTAAGTTCAGTATGTTGTTTCTCACATCATGAACTTTTCTAAGAAAAAAAGCAATCATTTTTTGGCTTTTCCATATGTTCTGAGAACCGAACACTTCACAAAACGAAATAAAAAGTTGTATGGAATCTACTGCATTCATAATAATGAGAGAAAGAGTAAAAGGTATACAATCAAATGACACAAATGTCTAGTAATTATAGATACATTGACCCTTGCAGTTCAAAAGTTAATAAAACTATGAAACGCATACAAAAGAGTTTATCACTACAATCACATCATCACCCAGTAATGGTTGTTCACACCAACAAAATAAAGACAGAGCTTAACGGAAATGAACAAAAGTAATCTCTAGTAAACAACTACTCGAAGAGATCAAAGGAAGCAGAACAAAACATCAAAGGGAACATTCATACAAAAAAGCCGTTGACAAAACTAAAAGCTATTCAGCTTGATGAATCATTCATTTATACATGACAAGCAATGGTATATATATCAATAGGATCAAAAGAAAGCAAACCAACATAAAAAATTCCATTGCCAAACATCCAATTCCACAAAAGAAAGCAAACCAACATAGAGAAATCTCATTCAGTAAAATAAGAGCTACTTAACTTTATCATTCATCTTGGATCACAACACAAACCGTCCAAGCAATGGAGACAGAAGAATATACATAGAAAGGACATCACACGCCATTCAAGGAGAGGACAAAACATAAAGCATTCATCATAGTTCCTCAAGCCATCCACAATATAAAAAAAAAGAGAGAAAAAAACATCCATTACGACATCAAGCATCTAAAGAGAAACTTGGAGTTCCATGATCAACCAATAGAGAGAACAGTTAACCTCGTAAAACTACACACCTAAACATACATTCATCATACACAATTGCACATCCATCAAAAAAGAGTAAAGAAAAAATGGAATTCAATGTGAGGAGAATATTGATGTTCTTTAAACCAATACTAACTATAAAGGCAACAGCGAACATCATTGTAATTGTCTGTACATCAACTCCAACTCCATAAAACCCACAATAAAGTTTGCTACACTTTTCAAGCACCTCTAGAGTTTTAAGATAGACACAAGTAGCAAAAACTACTTGCTCAAGTTCAATACAAAAACTCTTTCTTAGTAAGCTACACAGGTAGCCTCCTTGTGTGACATGACTGGACAGAAATAAGACGCTCGCAAGCATAAGCAACAAGCCTGAAAATTGTTGCAAACAAATGGAGGCCAACGATGAGACTGTGGTTGCTTGCCATCAGCCTTTTTCAAGAGACCTGAAATTTAAAAAAGCATAAATCACGACTATTTCCTAGTAAAATGGAGATAAACATACCTTGCTGCAGTCCAGTTCTTTTGTCTTTGATCAGAGCAACCTCAAGAACATTTCCATGTTGCTCAAACAAGGGACGAACCTTGAATATAAAAATGAAAAGATAAAACTTAGAAAACGTAAAGTCTCAATGAGAATGAGTCTTAAGTATGAAAGGGAGTCTGTAATATTCTTGGGCAAGAAAAAAATCACACGGTGTGCAATTATATAGAACAAATTAGAAAAGAAAAATCCAGATTGTCTCACTTCTTCTTCTTTAGCTGTTCTTGGTACGGAGCCAACAAAAAGCTTGACGGCACTGCTACGATCAGAGACGTCTGCAAGATAAATTATCAATTAAGGAGATATGTTAACATATGAGGATGGGAAAGTTCTGATTATCTCGTACATGTGACAATGGAAAGATCACAATCAAGATCCCAAACCAGGTGGAAACAATAGAGTTACCCTACAATACTCTTATCTTTGATTCCAAACATGAGACTCTCAGCTCAGGAACCAGATAATTAGAGGACTATAGCAGCTATATTGAACTCAAGCTTACCAGTTCCTGTAGAACTGCCATACTCCGAGAAGGGAAGCCCTCTTTTCTGGCCAGAAAGAGGCTGTTGGGGAGCCGGTTGAGTCGGCCTTACAGAATAATCAGACTCCACTACTTTACCTGCCGTCGCTTGAAATCCCATGCCGCCGGAAAATCCTCCAACATCTGGACTTAACGGCGGAAAGCTTACAGCGCCTCTAGGTCGAAATGCTCCGCCAGATCCAGCTCCAGCTCCATCCATTTCCCGCATGCCCTCTGCTCCTACTATGCCGCTCGGAGTCATCGGCCAAAAACCTCTAACGCCACCATCGGAGGGAAAACCCATAGGTTGAAAACTTCCACCATCGCGAGGTCCCATCTGCTGAAAATCCACTCTACCTAGAACTGGAGGAGGACCGTTCATCGGCCGAAAACCTCCTCCTCCAACGCCTTCTCTGGGACCATCACGATCCGTAGGGCTGTCATCCCAGCGTCGACTGCTTTCACCCCCAATTCCAACTCGATAACTGCTAGGGCTATTTCCCCGACGACGGCGACGACTGAAAGCCTCGTCGTCCTCTTCGAAACGTATCATGGAAGATGAATCTGTAGGACGAGGAGGTCCTCTGGGGTGGTGTCGGTGGTTATGATACGAATCCTCGTTGCCACCACCATTGTGATGGCGATCCCCTCTGTGCCTATCCAGCTTGAAAAACTGGAAATTTCAAAAAAAAATTAAAAGTGTCTGACGAAGAAATCAAAGACCTTGAAACCCTAGAAAAACTGGGATCGCTTACAAGAGAGTATAAATTGAAAATAAGACCAGCGTACTAAACCGATTTAAGCGGTTTAGTAAATACACTATAGGATCGGTTAACGATATTGGTCCACCGGTTTTAATTTAACCAGGTTAAAATTTTACTCAAGTGCTAAAACCTAAATAGAAATAAATTTGTAAAATTACCCAGTTTTTTTTTCTTTATAAAATTACTCAGTTTAAAAAGAAATCGTTCACATATTACTTTTGTTTCTTTTTTTAAAATAATAATATTTCTAACACTAGATATTTTAGAATTCGAAAATATCTTTAAATGATAATCAAATGTCTTTTCCCCAATATTAATTGTTATTCTCATATTTGTAAATAAAATACAAATACAAATTGAAAACACAATAGAATTTTTTTGTCTTATTTATGTTTTTGCATCAAACGTACAAAATACAATTAAATGGTTAGAAAACACTAGTTATTTTAAATAAATATATTGAACCAAGATAAATGAATTAAATATACAACATATGAATTATATCATTTATTGTAAATTGGTTTTGAGTGAGAAATTATATTTTCTCATATGTATATGTTAATAAATATTTATATACAAAAAAAAACTATAATAAATAATCAAAACTTTGATACTATAAAATCTTATTTTTATAATAATCTATTTACATATTCTTAAATATTTTAGTTCTATTTTAATTAATTAACACGAAATAATTAGTGGTAAAATTGGATCAAATGATTGTTCTCTATAAGTTAATAATGAATGATTGATTGGGTTAGGCAATACTTATCAAATATATGATAAGGACCGCCCAATGTTGAATTTAAGGCCAAAAATGCAACACACAAAAGATATAAAGAATTTAACTTTAATAAGGATATATTATTATATAGCTTTAAATAATTACATTTTTTAAAAACAATTGTTTGCTTTATTTACTACTTATCTTTAAAAATATCTTTATTTTATTAAATAATGTTTTTGCTTTACTTACTTTACATTTATCTCAACAATTCTATAGTTCATCAAACAATTGTTGTCTTTGTACTTCTGTTATTTACTTAACACTTTATATAATAGTATTGTGTGCTTTATTTACTTTAAATCCATTTTTTTTACATATTTTAAATTTAAATATGTAAAAATTATGACGTTCCGTAACTAAATTACATAAATAAGCGTTACTCATTAAAGTATGTGACGTTTTTCTCAACTAAATTACAAAAAATAACCGTAGCTATATTACTTTTTATTCTTCAACATCACTTTTTTTTAAATGAAATAACCAAAATATATAGATGAATATAACCATATAATTATTTGCTCAACAAAAATGCATATTTACATAATCAAATATTAAATATTTTTACTAGAACTAAAAAAAATTGAAAGAATAAAGTAATATGTAAAAAATAGAATTTTGTATTATATAGAATAAAATTATTCAAACATGTATTATTCAAAAAAATATATGAGTAATTTTAGAAATTCACCAAATTGATGATTTTTTTTCTCTATAATATTAAAATTAATTTCTATTAATTTTATTTTTATTACCTCATTTTCACTTTATAGCGAATGGATCATGTGATTTTGGTTAAAGGTAACTTCACCACTATATATATAATACATTAAGATGTGCACTAAACAGAGACAAATTAAAAGCAAATCTAAAATCTTTACTCAACAAACAATCAAAGATGATGATGATAATTATGATGATGATGGTAATGATAAGTGAAGGGAGTACGATAGATCAGGTATGTAAAGAAACACCAGATTATAATCTCTGCGCCTCTCTCCTCCACTCAGATCCACGTGGCTCCACCGCTGATACCGAAGGTCTTGCTCTCATCCTCGTCGACAAAATCAAGGTTCTGCTTCATTTTTTTCGGTTTTTGTAATTCAGATCTCTTGATTTCAGTTTAATTCAAGTTTTATTTGGACCAAATTGGGTGTTTTTGAACGATTCAAAACTATGGGGGATGACAGCGCAAACGCTAGATTTTGTGTTTTTTTTTTTGCCAAAACAGACTTTGAAGTATTAAGTCTGGCAAAAAAACTCCTGAATTTCTTTTTCCTAAAAAATCTTTAGATTTTGTTATTTTTGGTGAAACAAAGCCTCGAGAATTAATTTGGTGAAACAACTTTTGGACTTTGTTTTATCTGCAAAAAAACTCTTCATTAAATTAATCGTTAAATTACTCTTAGTAACTAATTAAATAAAATGCATTTAAGCTATAAAATAAAAACATAATTAGTCGCACTTAATAACTTTAAGATTTACAGCTTAAACACATTTTTTTTAATTAGAGACTAATACTGATTTAGTTGATAATATAACAGAGAGGTTTTTTCGTAAAAAAAAACAAAATATATGGATTTTTGCAAAAAAATAAAAAACAAAGTTTAAAGGGTTTTTACCAAATTAATTTTTCGGAGTTTGTTTTAACAAATTAATTCTTGAGAGGGTTTTTAACAAACTTAATAGTTCAAGGTCCGTTTCGCAAGAAACAGATAAATTAAGAGTTTTTTTCGCGTCACCCCAAATTATGGGGTTGTTTTTGTAATATCAGAAAGATAAGACCATCTCCAATGGTTTCCTTTATTTTTTCCCTCAAAATAGGGGAGTGTTTTGCTCCAATAGTTCCCCCTATTTTCTTTATAAAAATACAATATCCTATGTATTTTTAATATAAAATAAAAATATATAATATTTTGATGTGACAAATACACTTAGATAAAAATAGGGGAGGTGAATAGTATCTCCTCAAATTTGAGGGGTACTATTCACTTCCCTTATTTTTCCCTTCATTTAAGTGGACCATTGGAATGAATTTCCTCTATTTTTTAGTGTTTTCCCTCAAAATAGGGGACCATTGGAGATGCCCTAAGAGGCTTTAATATAAAAATCAATTTTGACAGGGTGTGACGAAGAAGACGCTAAACCAGATCAACAATCTACACAAAACCAAACCGGAAATGAAAGAGGCTTTAGAAGAGTGTAGTCAAAGATACAAAACGATTCTTGCAGCAGATATTCCAGAAGCTATCGAAGCTCTTACAAAAGGAAACCCTAAATTCGCAGAAGATGGTGTGGTGGACGCAGGCGTCGAAGCTTCTGCTTGTGAAAGAGCGTTTCAAGGGAAATCTCCGTTGACTAGTTTGACTTCATCTTTACTAAAGATTTCTGCTGTTACTAGAGCTGTTGTTAGAATGTTGCTTTGAAAATGCATACTCTGTTTTTTTTAATGTTGAGCTTGAATTTTAATTAAATGGTGTTGATTGTGTGTATATATTTATGAATTATTAATAAATAAAAATTATATTAATAAGTAAAAAAATTAAGTGGTTTTAAAAAGCTGCGAGTTAGATATTTTCTTAAAGAAGAAAGAGTAAAGTGTATACCAAATTGGAGGACCGGTATAATAAACCGATTTGTAATTTTAATGATACAAATTTTATGAAGTATATACAATAAGAATAGAACATTATAAAAAAGTAACTATAATTAATATGAAATTATTGAACAAAAAAAATTTAAATTTAAAAATGTAAGATTAGAAAAGGAAAAATTTTAAAATGTTACACTATAAAAAAACTTAATTATAATTAATAAAAATTATATTTTTCTAAAGAAAATCGGATCTGTTTCACATTTAAATTTTGATGCTCTTCTAATTCTATATTAATTATAATTAATTCTTGTATAGTCAAAATTTCTAAAGTTTTGATTTGATTTTCTACTAATTAATTTCTATCATTTTAGAATTTTTAAAAGTTGAGTCTTCAATTTTTTTATAATTTTATCATTATTTTTGTAACTGTAATTAATTATTTCCTTAACTATTTGTCTTCGTGTGTTTTTAACCATATCTTGTAATTTGTTCTTAACAAAATGCATATCTACATATTTAAATAGTAAATATTCTTACTAAACTAAAAACAATTGAAAGAATAAAATAATAATGGCAAAAATAGACAAAATGATCTATCATATAGAA
The DNA here is from genome assembly GCA_000411095.1 of Aethionema arabicum. Lineage (NCBI taxonomy): Eukaryota > Viridiplantae > Streptophyta > Magnoliopsida > Brassicales > Brassicaceae > Aethionema > Aethionema arabicum. The sequence continues at coordinate 245,978 of KE152099.1, read as the reverse complement.
GAAATATGCAAACATTATCATTCAAAAAAATACATGTGCAATTTAGAAATTTAATAAAAATCGATGAATCTTCTTATATATTAAACTTAGTTTCCCTTGATTTTATTTTTGTTACCTCTTTTTCACTAATAACATATATATATATATATATATATATATCATAGGATTTCGTTAAAGGCAACATAGCCACTAAGCACTACACAAAAAAAAAATCTAAAATCTTGAACAAATAATCAAAGATGATGAAAATGATGATGACTACGATGATGATGATGATGATGATGATGATGGTGAGAAGTGAAGCAAATATGATAGAACAAGTATGTAATGTAACATCTTATTATGATCTTTGCGTCTCTCTCGTTAAACCTGATCCACGTGGCGCCACCGCCAACGCTACTGGTATTGCTCTCATCCTTGTCGACCATGTAAAGGTTCGTCTTAGATTCTTTGATTTTTGTAATTAAGTTTCTCTCAATTTAATTTGGTTTAGTTTAAGCTTTTCTTTGGAGGAGTTTAAGTGTTCTTGAATAATTCAAAAATTTAGGGGTGTTTATGTAAAAATCCAAAACTGTAAGGCTGTTTATGTAACTTTCAATTATTTTTGGTTAGTGAAAAAAAATTCAGTTCTCAACACGATTTTTTAGTAAAAAAACTTTTAACTATCAAAATTGCTTTTTAAACTCTAAATTTCAACAACAGTATTTTTTAAATTGTTTTAATAATCGTATTTTTTAAATCGAAATTTCAAATTTAACTTTAAAATTATAATATAATTAATGGAGATTGAAAGTATATCTTTTAGTTAAATTTTATAAAATTTAGTTTTAATTTAAAAAAAAATACAAAGGAAAAGAATCACTTTGATAATTAAAAGTTTTTTCTGGTAGAAAAAAAGGAGAAGTAAATTATGCTTTAAAATATCATAATCACATTTTTGTAACGAATATTCTCTCAATTTCCGTTAGTTTAAGCTTATTTTAAACGTTTAAAACTTTGAGGTAGAGTTGGACACAAAAACCGGAACCGAAGAACCGAACCAAATTTGAACCCGAAAAAAGGGTTTGGAACCGAAAAAAGAGGTTTGGAACCGAACCAAAACCAGCGTAAATACCTATTGATCTTAAACTCGAGATCCATGGATATTGGATAGTAACCGGAACCAAACTGATACCCGAAAGTAACCAAACTTTTTTTTTGGTTTTTTCGAGTATGTTTTCGGTTTTTCGGGTAAATTGTAAATTTTTCGGGTATTTTTAGAATCTTCTTATCAATTATCCGAATTGGAATCGGAACTGAACCACAATCTTCAAAGAACGAAATCCTGTAGCTATGAAACCGAATAATCGAAAATGCTAAACCGAAACCGAATAATCGAAAATGCTAAACCGAAACCGACCGGATATCGGAATGTCCAACCCTACTTTGGGGTAGTTTTATCAAAATCAAAAAGATCAAGGCTCTAAATGTAAACAAGTAACTTTTGTAGGATGTGGTGACATCCGGGGTGAAGCAAATCAACGATTTGTATAAAACCAAACCGGAACTCAAACCGGCTTTAGATGTGTGTAGTCAAGTATATAATGGGATCCTTAAAACTGAAGTTCCAGAAGCTGTCTACGGTCTTACCAAAGGAGCGCCGATATATGCAGATGATGGTATGGCGGTCGCAGGCATCCAAGCTAATTTTTGTGAAAAACAGTTTTCTGGGAAATCTCCGTTGACTAATTTAACGTCATCTTTTAAAAAATTGCTTTTAAAAAATTGAAAATTTAAATAAAAAATCAATAAAGAGTCGGAGTAAAGTTGGTTTAGTACTTTGAAATTTTTTTTCATTTGTGTGTTAAGATATTCAGATTTGAACAATAGCGACTACATTTAATTTGTATTCCAGCTAATAAAACCGACTTATAATACAATAGACAAAAAAAAAAAATCGATAGTAACCTTAAATTATTTCTCTTCAAAAATCCATCTTTTAATATTTGAAGAATATAGGTCAAATTTTGAAGAAAAAAAATATCAACTTTTCAAACACTTTTTTAAAAAATTTTGAAGAGTATTCATTTTTATTTATTACTTAAAAATGAAAAATCTAATGAAAAACAATATTTCAAATTTGAAGAGAAATAAAACACCATTAAAGATGCCTTTAATTGTGTTGATTGCATATATATATATATATATAATCATTAATAAAAAGTAGCACATGATTATTTGGTTACTTGTGTTGTTGTAAAGATGCAAGTTATAATTTTTTTAAGAAGAAAGAGCTGAATGAATAATAAATCATATATTTAAAGTTGATTAATAAATTGTATATACACCAAAGTGTATTCGCAATTATATATTTTAACATTTAACAAAATTACATATTTAAAAAATATTTTAAAGTTGAATAACGATAGAAAGACGTAAAATAATATCACAAATATGTCTGTTTTTAGATGAGTGAATATTAAATTACATATTGACAACCACAAACTCCAATTCTAAGTTTCTAACAAACATTTTAAATTATTCACGCTTTTAGCATAATTGATAGAGTGACCTCAATTTCACTATATTTTAAAATATTGGTGATTTATTTGATCACATTTAACACATTTCAGATTTAAATTAGATTTCAAAATAAACCTAAACTTAAATTATCATTCATAAGAATAAGAGTTTTTTTTAATCATTTTACTTCGTTAATAATATCAAATTGTATTACATTTGTCTAAGTGGATTATAAGAGTTTTTTTTTAACATTTAATCAAAAATTTGATGCATCTAATCTCATGTTACACTTTCAGAGTCAAAACTGAAGATAAACCATGTGAAATATTAATAGTAATTAAAATGAGAATAGAACTCTACTTTCATAGGCATAAAAAATGTGCAATTACCATGTAAAGAACCATAAGGATATATAAGAAAAAAGTATTATAATATTGTTACTAGAAGTACAAAATTTTTAAAAATAAACAAATATGACAAAAATAGAAAATTGATGTATTATATAGAAGAAAATGTTCAAACATGTATTACCCAAAAAATATATGTGCAATTTTAGAAATTTAATAATAATTGATGGATTTTTTCATAGATTAAAATTAGTTTCTCTTTATTTTATTGTTCTTACCTCTTTAATAAATTTCAAATATGCCTAATTTAATAAATTTCATAATAATGATAAGTTTGTTTTATATATTAAAATTAGTTTCTCTTTAATTTTTTTTTGTTTTTATCTCTTTTTCACTTGTTCATCACCATTATATATATAACATAACATACACCAAGGCCTGCACTACATAGACAAATAAAAACAAATCTAAAATCTTTACAATAATCGAAGATGATGAAAATGATGATGGTGATGATCATGGTCATGATGGTGACAAGTGAAGCGAACATAATAGAACAGGTGTGTAAAGGAACACCTGATTATAATCTCTGCGTGTCTCTCCTCAAATCTGATCCACGTGGCGCCACCGCCGACACTGCTGGTCTAGCTCTCATCCTCGTCGACAAAATCAAGGTTCTTCTTTGATTCTTTGATTTTTGTAATCAAAATTCTCTCAATTTCAGTTTAATTCAACCTTTCTTTGCACCAAATTGGGTGTTTTTGAATAATTAAAAACTTTAGGGTTATTTACGTACAAATAAAAAAGATCATGGATTTTTATGTAAAAAGATTGTGGTAATTTTTTCCCCCAATTTTTCGCTTAGTGATTATGTGGTAATTTAAACCCTCGACTATTTTTCGTTTAGTGAAAAAAAAATTGTCAATTGTTTTGCAAATCTTTAATTTTGATAATTATGTTTTTTAAATTTTAACCATAAACCTTACTCTCTGTTTATTTAAGGGGTCTTTTTATTTAATTGAAATCTTAAATTTAAATTTGAAATTATAGTATAATTAATTTTAATTTGAATTATATATTTTGCTTAAATGCTCAGGTTTAATGTTTAATTTTAATTAAAATATTTTCTTTACTTTTTAATTCAAATTAATTGTCAAATTTTTTTAAAAATATTTTGATACTTAATATTTAATTTTAAAATATCTTAATAGAATATGAAAATTCGGTTATCAAATTTCACGATTAAAAAACAATTATGATCACCAATTATTTTTTTTCGCAAAACATAAATAGTTCAAAACACACAAAGTCCATAATCCCTTTTTTGTAATTAAGCTTCTCTCAATTTCAGTTTATAAGTTTTTTTTTCTTGACATTCCTGAATTAACTCAAAACTTTAGGGTTGTTTTTGTCAAAATCAGAAAGATAAAGGGTTTTAATTAATATAAATAAGTAACTTTTATAGGATGTGTCAACAAAAACGGTGAATCAAATCAACGGTCTATATAAAACCAAACCGGATCTTAAACCGGCCTTAGACAACTGTAGCCAAAGATACAAAGCGATTCTTACGGCTGATGTTCCAGAAGCTATCGAAGCTCTTCAGACAGGAAACCCTAAATTCGCCGAAAACGGTGTCGTAGACGCAGGAGTCGAAGCTTCTGCTTGTGAAAGTGCGTTTCAAGGGAAATCTCCGTTGACTAGTTTGACTTCATCTTTACAAAAAATTTCTGCTGTAGCTAGAGCTGTTGTTAGAATGTTGCTTTGAGAATTAATACTCTTTTTATGTGGTGACAAGTCTTTTTAATTTAATTAGACCATTTTCGATGGTTTTTTTAAAACAAAGGTATATGTTTTCTCTGTATGTTTTTTTTTTCAAATTCGTTTTAAGGATTAAAAATATTTGATTATCAAAATTGTAAGCTTTAAGAAAAAAATATTTTGATAGTTTTATTTTTTTTTATCAAATCGAAAATATTTTTTTCACTAACTTAAAAAAAATGTCATCTAGTGTCATCATTTTAAATGTAGTTACTAACATTTTCTGATTAATTATATTTAATCATAAGTCGGATATATCTAATTTTATTAATCAAAACAAAGAATATAACATGCATAATATTGGTAGTAATTAGATATGAGAATAGAATTATCACTACAACAAGGTATGATTATTATTGTGACAGACATATTTTATCATAAAAATGTGATTTGTGACAAATTTTTTATTTAATTTTCGCCCAAACAATAAAATTATCATAATAGAATTTTGTCGAGATTCTTTACAATATGTAGTGAAAAATATTTTGGTAACAATCTTGTTAGGCCATCAGACACTAATGTGTCTAAAAATCACATTTAAAATCTTAAAAGTGTTTTTTTTTTTTTGAAAAAATGCTAATAGAACATGTTTTTCATGGTTCTTAAAATTTAAAGAACAAAAAATAAACTTAAAATTTAGATCTCTTTTATTTGTTCTCGAATGGAGATGACCTTATAATTTATTACAAATGAAAATTATCGCAAAATCCTTAACTATGTCAATATTCATCCAACTAATTTTGAATATTAATTTTTGCATTTATACAAAATCTGATTTAGACATCCGAAGACACTATATTATAGTATTTACAACTTTTTCAACCATAACAAAAACTGATAATTTCTACAATAGAGATACATGAAAAAAAATTCATTAAAAGAACTATAAAATTACGTGTTTTAATTACTGGCCATATATGGTGTAAATATTCATTGGATAGGAGAATATGTGGTGACGAACAACATTGGATAAGATGTAAGGATGACGTAAGCTGTTTGATTTTGTTTTAATAATGTTATTTTTCACAAAACAAATATCCAAAAATTTGTAATTTTCTTGTTTCCATAATTTTGGATAAACTATAGTATATCTATTTATAGAATATTAATACAAAAATCACTATATTGTGACGTTAGATAATACTAATTTGTTCTCGAAAAAAAAAGATAATAAATTTGTTTTTTTTTAAACAACAATAAATTTGTTTAATAATTTCCTACTTTAATACAAATAGTGTATTCACTGTTTCATTCAAAAATAAAAATTTGTGAAACACTCAACACAATGAACAAAAATGGAGAAAAAACTCTACACATAGTAATGTTTCCATGGCTAGCCATGGGTCATCTTCTACCTTTTCTTCGTATCTCCAAATTACTCGCTCAAAAAAATCACAAAATCTCTTTCATATCTACACAAAAAAACATCAACAGACTTCCCAAATTACCCTCAAATCTCTCCTCTTCAATTAATTTCATCTCTCTCCCTCTCCCTTCCTTCCCTGGTTTACCTCCTACCTCAGAATCCTCCATGGATTTACCTTACATCAAACAAAACTCTCTAAAATCCGCATTCGATCTTCTCCAAACACCATTAACAGAATTTCTCCAAAATTCATCTCCAGATCTAATCATCTACGACTACGCATCTCACTGGGTTCCCAAAATCGCATCTAATTTGGGAATTTCAAAGGTTTTTTTCAGTCTATTTAACGCTGCGACTTTAAGTTTTTTAGGATCTCCATTATCGATGATTAATGATTCAAGATCTTCACCTGAAGATTTCACTAAAGTACCGCCATGGATTCCATTTGAATCTAAAATCGTGTTTCGATTTGACGAAATCGTAAAATATGTTGAAAAAACTGAAGAAGATGAAGCAACGGAGACAGGAATCTCTGATATGGTTCGATTTGGTTACTCCATTGGTGAAAGCGATGCGGTTATGATTCGTAGTAGTCCTGAATTTGAACCGGAATGGTTTAGTTTATTAGAAGAATTGTATTGTAAACCGGTTT
>KE152099.1:214776-230701 GCA_000411095.1 Aethionema arabicum | reverse complement strand
AAATAGAAATAATAATATAAAAAGTATATATATATATATATATATATATTACCTTTCTTGAAGAGGGACATTGGAGTTTAGGGTTTGCACCAACATAACCAGTGAGACCAACATAAGGTACCAAATAAGAAGCAATAAGATAATTTATACTATTTGCATATGGATCAAATGGTGGCACCAATCTTCTCCCAAATGCTGAATCCATTACTTTTGCAAATGATTTCTTACTTAAATCAAGTAATGGCCTTGGAAACCCCTTTACTCTCTTCTTTATTGCCCTACCATTTAAAATTACTTAATTAATCATAATTCCTAAAGTAAAATTATAAAAAAAAGTTGAAATTATTCATACCTTAAATGACCAACTTCTTGCCAAGCAAATTGCAAAATGACATCTCTTGTTAAAGGATCAAGATTAGCTCTTTGTGCACCAATAGGACTTGGACCTCCCATTGTTAAATTTGGTGCTACTCTATCAAGACCAAACCCTAATGCTCCAAACATGAAAAACTCTGCTTCTAAATACTCTAAATTCAATGGAAACTCCAAAAGATTCTTGTCTTGTTCCTTGCAATCCTCCTTGCAACTCACCACATCTACATGATGTGTCATCATCATCATCATGATTATCATCATCATCATGAAAACCCCCATTTTTTCTTGCTTTGTGTTTTCTGTGATTTGATTTGTGTTGTTTGAAGATTATACAATGTATTTATAAGTGTTTAAAGAGTTAAGTAAAAGGACAAAAGAAGCTTCCCTTTTTGCCGGAAAAAACGGATTTCACGGATCTGCCACGTGGCGTTTGATAAGCTTGAAGTGTGCCACGTGGATTTTTTATTGACGTTTTCAGTTACTAATTTAAGGACACTTCTTGGATTCGGAGAAACTGGACGAAAAGTCTTCTTGGTTTTGTTTTTTCTTTAAATTATTAAAAGTTTCAAGCTTTATCGTTGAGTCATGTAAGAATCATGAATTTTGACCTTTTTAATTTATTCAATGTTTTTTTTCCACAATTCAATGGTTTTTTAAATGATAATTATATAAAAATAGACTAGTGTTATAAATAAAAATGTGAAACGTAGAGGAAACACTCTTTATCTATCTTTTTTTTTTGTAAGAATCATGAATTTTGACCTTTTTAATTATTCAGTGGGGTTTTAAATGATAATTATATAAAAATAGACTAGTTTTATAAATAAAAACACTCTTTATCTATCTTGTATTGTTGAATTTAGGTTTCTTTGTGTGTTAATTTGCATTAGCCTTTAATATCTCATTTCTTTATTTTGTAGAAAATATATCACAATTTATAAAAATATCACATTCATATGACCGTTGAAGTTTATGGGCTCATATTGGGCCTATACGTTAAAGATTTCGACACTATTTAATTGGGCCTTGCTCCTGTGATACCATAAAGTAATGTAAAATATGAACTTTTAATGATTTGATTTTATATTGTTAAAAAGAATATACTTCAATAAAGAAAATTATGAATATAATAGATGTAAGCTTTTTTTTTTTAAATATTATATATACGAATAAGTAATTAAAGTGGATTATTAGGTGTTAGAGCCACTGCACTTGGAAATTGCTAGTACATAAGAATCTAATATAGGTTTCTTGATATTTTATGATATAAAATAATACTATTAATAAAAAAATATTTATATGTAGCTATGTTTTAGAAATTGAGCATGAACATGTATAATATTTTTTTTTAATATTATTGATCAGATATGTATATTTCTAGATAAGGTCATAAGAAAATTAAATTATTGAAAATATCCATCACTGCCAAGTTGTTAGTTGTTATGAACTAATATAATTATTATAAGCTATACAATTATATACTTTGTATAATGTGGCTAAAGCAAAAAAAGTAATTAAACTATTTCAACTGCCTGATTAATTGGTTCAATTATTAGGAACTCGTGTATTATAAAACTAATAACCGTTTATTAATTTAATTATAAAATTTATAAGTAATGTAATATATTCTCAATGCAGCTAAAAGGTTGTTTACAGTTAAGATAGAGTCAACTATTCAGTTTGCTTTGACTGGTCAAAGTCTTGTTTTTTACTACAAAGATATATATTACTTACTGCAAATTCTGCCACGTGTCTTGAAGTGAATTTGACTAGAGACTTAATTAAATTATTGAAGTGAAATTAAATAAATAATAGGTGAAACATATAATTGTGATTTCAACACCTAATTTCTTGACCTATTTTTCTTTATTTGTTTATAAACACTTTCCTATTTTAGTATGAATTTCTATTTGATACTAATTATAATTATTTTCTTAGCATTGTTTTAGAACAAAATGTTCACAAAACATTATATACTAATTAATTATACAAATGTGGTAGTTAGAATAAAAAGAGAACAACATATGACTGGTATATCGATATATTAGTGTAATGTGTATTTTACTTGCATTGCTATTAAATTCATGAATCTCAATAAAATTAGTCATTTAATTTATATCACAATATATATTATTATGAAATTCAGATTAATTCTAACTACCACATTCGTATAACTTTAGATAAATTTACATTTTAAAATTAATATGTATATATGAATTCGTTCTATTTTTATTAAAATTCCAAAGATTGAAATGGTGAATCAGTTCTATTTTTTTTGTTTAACATAGATAAATATAAATAATAAATTTGAACCACAATTTTTTTTATATTCATGTCTTGAATCAGTTTTTTATCGATAACAAATGGACTATACAATATACATCGAATTATTGTAACGCATGAGTGAACACACCTACTATAGAAGTCTCTGTCTTGCTAAAAAGCTGAATTTTATATTACTATATTATATACAAATATCGTAGTTGGTAGCCCATATATACGAGCTTGATAAAAAATCTTATTATTTTATTTAAAAATTGTAAAAAATAATATTTAATTGAAGAATGAGAGCAAAAGTCCTAACGGTTTCAATAAACCCACTAAAAACTACAAACAAATATATAAAAAATATTATAAAAAGCATAACCATGTAAATAGATGTCTCTGGAAATATTAACTTTTAAATATTTATATTTGGGGGTATTATGTGAAGAATATACCAGTCGGTTATTATTGTTTTCGTTATTTTTTTTTCAGCCATATTGTTTTCGTTATTATATATTACTTATCGTTATAATTTATTTAATTAAAGGAAAGTAATATTCGAATTTATAATATAATAAATAATGTGTTACGAATAGTAAAATGGTCAAAGTTTCTTTGCAAATTGGGAATTTGCTAGTTCTACTTTAACACAAAAGTCTTCGATCGACTTAATTCCCCGAGGAATTTTAATTAATATATACATTTTTAATAGGTTTGAAATGAATATTTGAAGAATATAGTATATATTCTGTCAAAAACTTAAATAATATATAAGAGCGTGAGAAAATACTCAACACGTTTTTAGGGATTGAATAATAAAATTAATAAGTTTTCTTAAAAGAGTTTAAAATTTGATAAAAGAAACGACCATAACCTTATGATATCATAAAAAAGGATTTAAGTTATATTTTTTTATGATCCAAAATATATTATTATAGTTAATTCTCTAAAACTAAATTTTATCGTTTTGGATCAAGTGCATACCTTGAATATATATACACTTCACAATTTAAATTAAGGGACTTCTTAAATTAATTAGTAGTAATTATATTGATAATATATATATATATATATATCTATATATATATATATATTAGTGTTGATCTATACATATTTTGATGTGAAATTATAACACACTTTTTTTAGATGTTATTTATTTTAGTAATTTCTTTCTTTTTAACTAGTTATAATACATATTTAAATTTACTAAATTATGACTAAGAAGGATTGAAAGCTGATGAAGTGACTCTTCTTTTTATATATTATTATTGCTCAATTTTTACTTTTGATGTTAAATTCTAACCACCTCAAAACTAAAACATACATAAACCCAAATATCGAGAATTTGTAATATTATTATATATTCATATACATAGTAGAGTATTAACTTGTATCACAAGAATAAAACAATCCCTTTTAGTTAATATATTAGTGGATGGGTTTTCTTTCACTTAATAAACTCTGACTAAATATATTTTTAAAAGTTGAAAACACAGGTCACTAATTCTCTTCATTGTAAGCATTTGAAAATAATTTTACGTAAGTACAAAATAAATAAAAAACTAAAATTATATACCTCATTTTCTATGTATCAAGAACTCTCGGGTTAAAACCTACAGGTTCATGGTTATTGGAGGTTTTAATCGAAAAAAATCGAATGTTGTTTTTTAAATCACTGATCAATTTTTAAAAATCTTAACGTTAACAACGAACCGAACCGAACCAAACTTTGGTTCCACAACAATTTTAATTGTAACTATAAAATATTCAAATTTTTTTTATCAAACATAAATCCAAAAAAGAAATTTGGGCCAAGACAGTCTTCTATCCCGTCTATACTAAGGACCGACCTTGAGTCACTGTACCGACATTTAATTTTTTTTATTTAATTTACAACTGTTAGTAAAACTGGTTTGTGATATAAAATAAAAAAAATTAAAAAATATTAAAATAAAAATGAAAAAGATAAGTTGAAAAAGCATACCAAAAGGCTTTAATATAAGTCTTAATACTGATGTGTTAACACGTCTAATCATATCATATGTCACCCATTTTTTCAATAAATATAATATAATTCTCATATTAATATCTCTCTTAGATTCCACTAAAAATAGTCTCAACTATTGCACATTTGCACGTGATTACTTAACACCAAATTTCACTATAAATATCTTCATTTCAACACATAATATACACAATTAAACACTCTTCATCTCTCATCTTTCTCTCTCTAAAAAAATGGTGAAAACATCTCAAACAATCCTAGCCGTTGATCAAGGCATACCAATAATAGACATGTCTAAAGAGAGATCACAAGTGTCTTCACAAATAGTCAAAGCTTGTGAAACTCTTGGCTTCTTCAAAATAGTCAACCATGGCGTTGACCAAGATCTTATCTCAACGGTGGAAAAAGAATCTTTTAGATTCTTTGCTAAACCGGTTCATGAGAAGAATTTAATTGGAGCGGTTAACCAACCGTTCGGTTATGGTGTTAAGAACATTGGACCAAATGGTGATATTGGTGCTATTGAGTATTTGTTGCTTCATGCTAATGATACTGAGTTTCTCAATAAGCTCTCCTTTGGGTATGTATTTATATACGTATATATTCGACCGTATATTTTGATTAAATCTTTAACCAAAATTTATGAAAAGTGCACCTTTTTAAAGTTGTTTTTTTAATAAAAATTCCATGCGGAAAATGCATGTTTTTTATTAAATTATTTTATATAAATTTTGTCTATAAAAAGTGGATGGATATAAATTTTTTATATACTATAGTTTATACATTTAATATTAATTATTAGGTCTATATATTTATGTAAAAAAAGGGGAAGTTAACTACATTATACGAGCATTATAGATCCTGTAAACTATAAATAAATAATCTTGAATATATATACCAAAAGTAAACAGTTCGTGTGATAAAATATTATTGTTTACAAGTGAAGTATGATTTTTTTAATCTTTATTTTTTTTGTCAAGCTTTTAATCTTTATTTGTTTAATTATTTTTAGGTTATTTGTTAAATACAAAAAAATAAATAGCTGGGTTATTTTTAAATAGGGGATTTATAAAAAATACTGGAATAACCAAAAGTAACAGAGTGCCAGTCTGAGTTTAGAAAACAGGATATGGATAATATTTGTGCNATATATATATATATATATATAATTGAAAAATGATATGAAATAACTAATCATTATGATTATAGCTTAATTTAAAAACGGTCTTACGATTTCTATAATCCACTTTTAAAATTCTTATCTATATATATATATATATATATTTGTTAATTTCGAATTTAATTTGAAAATGATTCACAACTTTATATATAATTATTTTCTGAAAAAATAATTATTTCTAAAAGTAGAAATATTAAGGTTTCGTCTACAATTTTTTATATTTCCATAATTGACAAAAAAAAAAAAAACTTAAAGTTGATGAGGTGTGACGTGTGACGTGTCAATTTGACAGGACGGCAGTGAATAGTTACATAAAAGCAATTAAGCAATTAACGTGTGAGATCTTAGATCTGACGGCTGAGGGACTTGGGGTCCCACCTAATACATTCAGTAAGTTAATCAAAGCCGTCGATAGTGATTGCTATCTGAGAATGAATCATTATCCACCGTTGAATAAACTCCTCTCTGATGCATCTGCGCCACACACGAGCATTGGCTTTGGAGAGCATACTGACCCTCAGATCTTAACAGTGTTAAGATCTAACGGTGTAGGAGGGCTCCAAGTGTCAAACTCAGATGGCTCGTGGGTCCCTGTCTTCCCTGACCCTTCAGCTTTTTCTATCAATGTAGGAGACTTGTTACAGGTCAGCCTCCAGCTAATTACTCAGTTCGATTTTCAAGTACCTTTTTATATTTTAAGTATATGTATTTTTACAAACAAAATACTATTTAAAAACAAATTTATAACCGGAGTTTTAAAAAAAATTATAACCAGAGCTAAAAAAAAGAATATTTTTAATTCAAAATAATTATTTTTTAAAACTCAAATAATTGAACTCAAAAAATTATAATATTTGTTTTTAACTCGGAAGAAGAAGAAGAAAAAACTCAAATTGATAACAATTTTATCTTTTTTTTAAACTCAAATAATAGTTGAACTAAAAAAATTATAATATATTTTTTTAACTCAAAAGAAGAAGAACAAGAAAAAAGACTCAAATAATAATTCTATCTTTTAAAAAAAAATTCAAATAATAATGGAACTAAAAAAATAATTTTTTTCTTAACTCAAAAGAAGAAGAAGAAGCAAAAAAAAAACTCAAATAATAATTTTATCTTCTTTTCTTTTGACCCAACTATTATAATTTTATTAAGGACGGGAAAATTTTTTATTTTTTATTTTTTATTTTTTATCAAGAGGATTTAATTATTTTTTAATATTAACAAAAAAAAACATATTGTAGATTTATTTCGGATAATGGAAGAGTGGACCGACAAGTGGGTCCGAGCTTATAAAACAATGACAATATTAATGAATCTCAAGATATTTTTAGTAATATTATTAAAAAAAAATATCTAAAACGTGGTTTTGATAATGAAGGTGATGACAAATGGGAGATTTAAAAGTTTAAAGCATAGAGCAATTGCACCCGGAGGAGAAAGTCGTCTCTCGACGGCTTATTTCGCCGGACCACCGCTAGAAGAGAAGATCGGACCAATTCCGGCGATGGTTACGGCGGAGAATGAGGGAAGAAAACGTTACCAAACGTTTACTTGGGGAGATTACAAGAACATGACTTATTCACTTCGTCTTCAAGAGAGCCGCTTAGATATGTTCCGTACCATGTAAATCATGATGATGATCATGATGATCATGATGATGGTTTCATGATGATGACATGGTTTTTATTAGCAATGAGAGTCGTTTATGTGTATGGTTTGTAATGTGTAACACTTCTTGTCTTTGTGTTACATTAACTATGATTAGCATTTAAATAAATATTGGAGAAGTGAGCTTCTTTTGTTTATATTATGAATTAAAATTATGATAATTATATGGTTATTCCACTTTCGGAGTATATACATTTTTATATAATTCCGTTCACGATTTAAAACATTTATTTTTTTATACATAATATGAAAAAAAGTTATTCCGAAGTTAGCCATAAAATTTTATTTTAATTAATTAATTAATTGATTTTTTTGTACTTCAATCACGTTTTTAAGTTCTTCAAATCAGCTTACTTCAGCATACATAAACTCTTTATAAATTGAATTCTTTTTTCAATAGTAGTAAATTATTATATAAATGACAAAAGAAAGTAAATTACTTAAATTATTTAGCTACTCTTATAAGAATACATTTATTTTAAAAGGATTAATCATACATAAATTCTAAAATTTATGAGTTTCGCCGTTTAAATCATTTATTTTTCTAAAATATAATTTTATAACATAAACTTTTTAAAAACGAATATATACCAAAATTTTACAACTTAATTAGTCTTATCCACCATATGTCATCCGCCGACAATAATTTTCACTAATTTATTTTATAAAACATTTTAGTTTTCTCATGCTCACAATTTTTTCAATACTTTTCCCCCCCAAAATTTAAAATTACTAAAAATAAATTTTAAACATAAAAACTTAAAATGGTATATATTTAAAATATATGTTATATATTAATATAAGTATGTGCTGATGCATGAACATAAAACTAATATAGATATATTTCCATATAACAAATCGGCTAACTCCAAAATTAAAACAGAAAAAAACAAGATTATACTAAATTTGCAATTTTTTCTAATTTCCAACAATAGTAACAAAATCTTCATCCCACATAACAAATCCTATTCTTGATTATGTATTAACTATTTTCATCCTACATAATTTCTTATATAAATACACATAATTAAAAAAATAAAATAAACAAGAAACACACAAAAATGTCTTCAAATATGAGAAACAATATCTTCTTTTCATCATCTCTTATGTTTCTTCTCATAATTGGTTCATCTTATGCAATTTCAAATGCAGAAATCAAAGCAATTTGTGACAAAGCTTTAAACCATTCTTTTTGTTTTAATTTCCTAAATTCAAAATCTTCAGCTCCAACAATTCAAGCTTTAGGCAAGAGTGTTATTGAATCTGCACAAGCAAGAACACAACAAAATTTAAATAGAATTCAATCTATTATCAAAGGAGATATTGATCCAAGAACCAAATTAGGTTACAGATCATGTTTAGAGAATTATGAAAGTGCAAAAGGTAATCTTATTGAAGCTATGGAGCATTTAGAAGGTGGAGATGGTTTTGGTATGAACTCGAAGGTTTCAGCTGCCATGGATGATGCAATTACATGTTTAGATGATACTAAAAGAATTAAAATTGATGCTGCAGTTTTGAATAATAGTAAAGAATTGAAGAATATTTGTGGTACTGCTCTTGTTATTGCTAATATGTTACCTAAAAGAGGTTGAAAAAAATTATAAATCATGATTATCTAATTATGTGATGTTATGATTTGATTTTATTGTTTGTAAAATGGACATGTTGTATTATTGATATATCAATTTACAATTGTCATTATTATTATTATATATAATTTTTTTTTATAAATCAGCTCAAGTTTTTCTTTTTTTATATTTTAGCAAAAAAATTGGTTTTCTTTTAACTTTAATTATTTACTATGAATACTATAAACGAAATGCAAAGTTATATGGTTTTATTTATTTTCTTTCAAGTGAAATCAAATTTAAATCTAAAATTGCATCGCGGATTTATATTGGGTTTGGGTGATTTTCATTTATTTTGTATTAAAATTAATAATTTTGATTTATGTTATTTATATAAATCACGTAAATTTTATTTAGTATAAAATTTTAGTTAATCAAATTCGAATGAAATCTGGGTTTCTTTTGTAAGAACAAATGTATAATCTGAAATAAATCAAAACATTATATCACATAACGAACAATGCATGTACATATATAAGATTAAAATAACAAAGATAAAAAATAATATTAAAATAAAAATGAGAAATAGTCATAAAATATTCCCTATACTATTATCTATAAAGCGATTTGGAGAAGAAATATTTTTCTTTAAAATTATGTTTTATGCCATTCAAGAACATTAATCTATAGAGAACTAAATGTTGGACCATTTTTTTTATACAAATTATTTATTTAAAATTTTATCTAAATTATAAGTAATTCTAATTATCTTACAAAAATATTATTTAAAAATGATAAAACATTTTATGATACTTGCTATATATAAAGGTGAGTTACACTCTATAATTTTATTTTTACTAATTTTTTTCAAAAAATATATAAATGTGATGATATAGTTTTAGAAACTTTCAATTGAATTTTTTTTTAAAAAAAATATATAAATGTGAGTTACCATACATACATTTTGACTTTCTCTAAATAAATGTGAGTTATAACTTAAAGATCGTGGACGAAATGAACGAAAGTGACGAAAGTTACGAAATTTTATTTTATCTTAATCAGAAAATAACCGGTTTTACCGTCACTGTGAAGTGGTGCAGCTGCTATCGCATCATTTAATTTGTGTACGTGAATGAAAAATGTATATCGGTGTTTGTATTTTTGTGTTTGTGATTCTTGTGATATTCAATGTGTTAGTGTTTGTATTAGTGTATTTTGTAGTGTTTTTTTCTATAAACTTTTTATCATGATTAAATTAACTTGTACGAAACTAAAAAGAATATCGAACAAGTAAGACAAAAGAAGTTTATGTTATCATGATAATTAAGTCGTTGAGTCATGATCGTACATACTAAGACATGATAAAACTATCAAGAGAATATATGGTTAGATAATATATGGAATTGCTAATATTTATGTCACATAATGCATAATATATGCATATACATGTTTTGTTTTTTATACATTTTATACATAATATATGCATATACATGTTTTGTTTTTTATACATTTTATGCATAATATATGCATATACATGTTTTGTTTTTTATACATTTTATATGCATAATATATGCATATATATGTTTTGTTTTTTATACATTTTATGCATAATATATGCATATACATGTTTTATTTTTTATACATTTTATGCATAATATATGGATATACATGTTTTATTTTTTATACATTTTATGCATATACATGGTTTGTTTTTTATACATTTTATGCTAACATATACATATCATGTTTTGTTTTTTATACATTTTATGCATAATATATGCATTTACATGTTTGATAAATGCTAAATACATATTTTGACAGCTGCTAAGATTACTTTTTTTTACATCGGTATTCATTTTTAGAAACCGTAAAATTAGAAGCAACAATATCGTTAATTATATGATAACTTGGCCAAGCCACCCGATCATATCAAATACGTTTTCTCTTCTGTAATTACAATGTATTCTTCGTACACCCCCAACGTTTATCTTAATAAAAAAAAAATTTTGTTCACGCTTACTATGAATTGGTGCAGTTGCGATAGCATCATATATGCATCAATGCATACAAAAATTATAAAAGAAAGTAGTAGAATTGGAGACATTTGTCCGAAAGAAAATGTATTAATGTTTATGTTTTTGTAATTCTATGGCGTATAGTTTTATAGGATTTGTTTTGTAATCGGCTAATATATATATATATATATATATATATATAGAGAGAGAGAGAGAGAGAGAGACTAAAGGAAGTAAAAAAGTTGGAGAACATTGGATGATTGAGGTGGCTCTTTATAGGGTTTTACGTAAAGTTTGAGTGTAATTTTTAATTAGAAGAATGCATAGGAGATTTTTTTTTTGGTAATCCGTATATATATATTAGAAAGTTACATCACGTCTTACAAAAGAAATTTGAGCTATTTCAATCTTTAGCCGAATAAAGAAGAACCATCTAAAATAAATTGCTCCATGAGCCAATAGTGAGAAATTATAGTAAAGAGGGGCCACGGCATAACTTGTTTATAATGATTTGTCAAATAAAACATTATGGTATAATGATTTATTGTTGAGTCATATTAGCATATTACCGTATTATTAACAGACAAAAGAGCCTTCACATAACTTGTTTACATTTTCTGTTTTAAAAAAATGTAGCTCTCATAGGTGTTTTAGCGGGCAGGACAACCTTAAGCACNCACATTAGACCACCTCCAACGGTTCAACCGTTGGAGGTGCTTAAAAACTTAATTTTTTAATATTTGTTTTTTGAATTAAAAAAAAAAACTATTTACGGAACGTTAGGTAATCAGTAAACAGTGTATAAAACTTTATAGTTAATCAAATTCAAATGAAATCTGGTTTTCTTTTGTAAGAACAAATGTATAATCATAATGAAAATAAATCAAAACATTAACGAGTGAAAACATTATATAACCTACATATAAATATGAGTTATATTCTATAATTTTATTTTTACTAATTTTTTTCAAAAAATATATAAATGTGATGTTATAGTTTTAGAAACTTTCAATTGAACAAAATTTATCAAAAATATATGTAAATGAGAGTTGATATCATACATACATTTTAACTTTCTCTAAATAAATGTGAGTTATAACTTATAGATTATGGACAAAATTAACGAAAGTGATGAAAGTTATCTTTAATTATATGTAATCATTTAATCTATTTAATGTAATATAGAACCAATTGACTATATCCACTTGGTCAATCCCAGCTTTTTCTTTCTATTATAGTTTTTTTTATCTACTCAAAGGATTTGAAGGCATTTGATGACAAGTTTCATAAAATTTTAAACTCGAAACTACTCGATAATAGGTTTTGAAATATATATTGTATAAATTATTGTTCTAATAATATTATATTTCAGGTGATCCATATATATAATTTGGTATTAATCCACAAAACAATTTTCAGGTGTGGCCCACTAGATTCAACGACGCAAAAAAATATAATTAACAAATTAATGTTATTAGGGTGTAGGATCAATGAAGCATTAATTTTTTTTTGTTTATTAGCGGTTTAATTAAGTTTAAACTTTATTTATACATGATGACGCAACGTAACACACCATTATATACGACGAACTATAAAATAAAACCACTAATATAAGGTACTTTCGTTTGTGGAAGTCAACTATCACCATCTATAAATTTAGAAACAGTAAAATTAGAAGCAACAATATCGTTAATTATATGATAACCGGGCTAAACCACCCGGTTCAATGTGTTAGAACCGGGTCCGGTATTGTTATATTCAGAATAATATGGTAGATCACGACCTTGAGCCGTGATTTCATTGGCTTGACCTTTGATAGGCTGGCGTGGATATATATTACATTTTTGTAACACCATTGCAGCGTTACCAAAAATGAAATCTACCGTACCATAAATGTTGCATTCACGGTAGAATTGTTGTCCAGTATAAGCATATAAAGTGTCTTGATAGCCTTCAAAGCTGCATCCATAGAAAACAGAATATTTTCCAACATTCATTAATGCCACGGCCTGCCCTTTAGTCGGTCCAACAGTATTTTTTATGCTCATGTTCTGACCGATGAAGTTTGAAGCTAATGTTACTGAAAGAAAAAAAAAGTTTATGAAGATAATATACTTGGAGTTATGATATTTTTAATTTTTTGTAGTAGAGTTTGATAAGAAACATGTACCAAAATGATATTTATTACGAGATGGTACATACTAAGATTAATAAAACGAACAAGAGAATAAATGGTTAGATAATATGGAGATCCTAAAATTTATGTCACATAGTGCATAATATATGCATATACATGTTTTGTTTTTTTATACATTTTATCCATAATATATACATATACATGTTTTTTTTTTTTTACATTTTATGCATAATATATGCATACAAATGTTTTGATAAATGCTAAATACATATTTTGATAAATGCTAAGATTGTTTTTTACATCGGTATTCATTTTTAGTAACCGTAAAATTAGAAGCAACAATATCGTTAGTTAATTATTTTAATAAAAAATAAATAAATGTTTTCACAATCCTAGATGACTAAGAATTGGTGCATCTGCGATAGCATCATTGATGCTCGTGAAATTTCCCGTGTCAGTCTTTGCTTACGGTCGACACTACTTATCTTAACATTCTCACATACATAAGTATTAAAGCATATGAAGATTATTAAAGAAAATATTATATATTTAGACATTTTCTTGAATGAATATTTGTGTTAATTTGTATCTATGCGTTTGTAATTCTATAGTGTTTTGCTTAAATTTTGCATGTAATGTTTCATTAGAATAATGCGTAGGATTTACAAAGAAAAAAGATCAAATATAAAACAGAAAAAGTATTCTTTGTTATTAGCATGTGTTAGTAACAAACAAAAGAAAAAATTTCAAGTGTAATTAGTTTGGAAAATAGTGGGATAAGGCTAAAAAATAGTTTTAAATTGCGGGTTAGCCCTTATCTATATATATGTTAAATGTTAATGCATTATTGAAATATGACATGAACATGATGACTATTTTCAAAAAAATTGTAAACTCAAAAGTAATTGATAATAGATTTTTATAACTTATAACATATACAAGAGATATTTTGTTACATAAACACAATGAAATAAAATAACTTAATGGATTTCACTTTTTTTTTATTAGAACCAATGCATTATCATTTTATCACTAGAGAAATTTTGGTTATATGTCAAAACAGTATTTGATCAAAAAATGGTCAACAACAATTTAATAAATTTTGAAATAAATTTCGAATTCATTTTCACTTTAATTAATTTAACAAATTACCTTGGTTTAGTTTGCATGTAGTCAGAAGCGGTTCTAAAAATGCAGATATTTGAGGTAAAATCCAAAATTGAAATCGCTATTTCAAAAAAAAGTTTAAATAGATATTTAAATATTTTCTTTTAGCCACAAATAGATCCATCAAAATTAAATTTCTTATTTTTTCTTTGGCAAAATGGTTGAAATTATATTAGGAATATCACATACATTCAAACTATCAACAACTTTCTTCATAATAATTGGATCATGTTTGAAGTATTTAAGAGTGTCTTCACATGATTCTAGTCCTGTCTCCGCCGTTGTCATATCAACGTTCAAGTTCTGAGGATCCTTAGCTGCCACAGCTTTGAGAGCATAACCTAAATTATATAAAGAATACACTAAATTATCTATGCAGTCGCTACAATACCTTTTGGAAACAGGATCGGTCATGTTTTTCGCAAGCAACTCGAAGTCTTTTTTTGTGTCTGAAATATTTTGAGTTGCATAATTGATTGAAAATTCTGCAACTCCATAAAGATCTAGTTTTGTTGTTTCAGGTCTTGAATTTAAAAATTCAAAACAAAATGTTTGGTTTGGTGCTTGAGAGCATATTTTATTGATATCATCTTTTGTAATTGCCATGGTGAATTTCATAAATGATAAAAAAGAGATAAAGAAAAGGTACCCAAGAAAAAGAGTTAAATGAAAATTGTTTTTGAGGTATGAAGCCATTGCTATTGATTTTAATTTAACCTTATATATATATTCTCTTACAATTTTTTTTGAGAGATTTTGTGGGTTTTATATAGGTAAATTTAGATACACATATACAAGATATATGTCAATGTGCAATTGCAATTGGTTAATTCAAATTAATTAGCATTAAATGATATTAAAACACAATTTTGTTATCTATGTATGCCATCATTTAATATATTTAATGCTCTAGGACAAAAATAATTGCAGGTCCACTGCATCATTACAACATGTAATTACTAGAGGTGCAATGCATTATTATTATACAATCAATTGACTATTTCTTCCCTTACAATTCTTTTTTTTTTCTATTTAAAGCAATATAGATATATGATTACAAAACTTCAAAAATAGTATTACGACAAAGGAATTAAATAACTAAGAAAATAGTTATGTAGATAAATTATGATATTCAACAAAACAATTATATATATTGTAAAAAGTCATAAATATAAAACTTAAGACAGCGTTTTAAACAAAAATCAAAAGATCGAAACTAATCAATAAATTTTAAAAAATTGTTTAAAAAAAGTGTTTGAAAAAAGATTGAAATATCAATTGTGATCAATTAAAAAAAAGGATATTGATGAGATATAAGAACAAGAAGATATTATATATAGTTTTTAGTTTCAATTTGTTTTTTTATTATTATTTAATATAAAAGTTAATATATTTCTCCTTTTTTATTATTATTTACTTAAAACTATATAGATATATTTAATAGGAAGAAATCTATTGTTTAAAAAAAGTAATATATTTTGGGAAAAAAAAGAAGTAATATATTGTCTATTGTTTTCTTTAAAAGAAAAAAAAAGAAAT
>KE152099.1:201335-214505 GCA_000411095.1 Aethionema arabicum | reverse complement strand
GAAATTTACAAGTTTAGGAGTATTTTTTTTTTTAACTCAAGTCTGAAGATGGTATTTTTTAAGAAATTTGACGGGTGTTATGAGAGTAAAATTACATGATATTTATATATTTATATCAAACACTAAGTTTATTTGTTGCACATTTTAAGTTGAAGTTTTTAATTTTTTGATTTTTCAATTGGTGGGATTTTTGTAGCAATGTACTCCCAAATATAATAAAATTGTGAAGGTCTACAAATTTTTTACTTTGATGATTTTTCTCCAGAAAAATATAATAATGAACAATAGTACACAAAATTTAGAAATTGTGAAAAATATTCTTTTTTTTTTGAAGAAAGTTGTGAATATGGTTTCAAACCCTAAACCCTAAACCCTAAACCAATGAAAAAAATGAAATATGAAAAAAACCCCTGAAAAATACATGATTAACAAAAATAACATTGCGGAAAAAAAACTTTCAAATTAAACCCTCAAAAATATAATTTGGCAAATATTATCCTTGTTGTTCATCGGTTACCGGTGCCATTACAGATCGATGATAAACGGATGATACAATCTACCAAATTAAGTTTTCAAACGTTGATTTTTCCAGTTTTATCTGGATGGTAGTTTTGTCATTCATATATTCTGCATTTTTTTTTATCATATTCCTTTTTTTTGTTAAAAGGTAATTTATAAATATATATTGAACATATCCCCTTTAACAAAGCAATAATGATTCTAATTGTATTGAATTTCCTTTTAGCAAAAAATATGTGGATCACAACCTTATCAAAATACCGGCCCCAATTTCCGATTTCGCCTTAGGCCCCGTATTTTCAGGGTCGCCGGCCCTGGGATCATATTGAAAATCCAAATCAAACCAAAACACTATTTTTGGGTTCCACTCGGTCCAGGTTTATTCAGGCCGATTTAAATGTCCTTCCTTAATTACTGTTTTAAATCTTTTAAATCCAAAACTAATTGATAATAGATTTTGAAATTTTATAATATATATTGGAGATATTTTGTCAGAGGTATACAATGGAATATAATAATTTCAAATAGTGGATGACACTTTTTTTTATTTATCACTAATGCGTCAACATTTTCTGCCTAAAACAATATGCCTCTTATATTAATTAAGCCAAGGTTTATACATGACGACGTACTAATTTACGGGACGTGAAGTGATAAAACAAACTAAATCCATTTTAGGGTTTCTTCTAATTAACGAAACATCAACTAACGTACGAAAGAAAACAAAAATTAACGGTTTAATTAGTTTAAACTTTATTTATACTTTATACATGATACAACAATTATATGTTCAATTAGATAATATAAAACCACCGATATAAGGCACTTTTGTTTGCGGAAGCCAACTATCACCATCTATAAATTTAGAAACCGTAAAATTAGAAGCAATAATTTCATTAATTATATGATAACCGGGCCAAGTCACCCGGTTCGATGTGTTAGAACCCGGTCCGGTATTATTATACTCAGCATAATATAAAGTATCCAATGCAAAACCACCGGACCATGCGTCCCAACCAGCCGGTTTAATAAAACCATCCATAAAACTTTGCATTATAATGGTTCTTGAATATTTCCTCCACGGTCTTCCTAGATAAGTGTCGACCGTGTTGTTACATTTAACCAAATCATATGCTGGTCTTATGTTACAACCATGGATTATTATTCCCGAAGGATAATATGGTTGCTCACGACCTTGTGCTGTGATTTCATTTGCTTGACCTTTCATGGCTTGACGTGGATATATATTACATTTTTGTAATAACATTTTAGCATTACCAAATATGAAATCTACGGTACCGTAAATGTCGCAGTCACGGTAAAATTGTTCCCCACCTTTAGCAAATAGTGTATCTTGATAACCTTCAAAACTACATTTATAAAAGACAGAAAATATTCCACCGTTCATTAATGCCACGGCTTGCCCTTTGGTCGGTCCAGCTGTGTTTCTAATGCTCATGTTCTGACCAATGAAGTTTGAGGCCAGTGTTACTGAAAGTGAAAATGAACCACTAGTTAATTAAAATTCAGTATATATATGCAGGAGTGGGGAAACATAAATATATATACAATTTTTTTAATAATTTAATATTATATTTAAAATTATTATTTCTATTTGATTATTTAAATTTATTTTAGTTGTTTTATTGTATGTTTNCATATATATATATATATATTATTAATTTTTAACCATTAATATATAAAAATATATATAGAATGATAACTAATATTTAAAATAAATTTAAAAGTTCAGTTGGAAAACAATAACCTAAACTAATTTTTAGAAACAATATAATTGAAATAAGAAAAAAAGGCAGAATACATCAAATTAGAGATAAAACTTAGAATCATGAAATAAACTAATTTAAGAAAAAAATATAATTCAAATACGAAAAGTAAATGTGAAAAAGAAGTAAACAAAAAATTAGAAATAAACTTGGCGATTATGAGTTAAAAAAAAAAAACGTGGCGAGTTACAGAAAAAAGAAATAACGTTCCCCTTGAGTTTCAAACCGCATTTACATGAAATGAGTGGAGGCACACGAATGTTTTTACCACTGAACCACCAAAATTTACAATTATTTACATACAAAGTTAAATTATAGCATCAATTGTACTACATTGGATCTCCAAAAAAAAGTTTATATATGAGAGTGTGTTTATAAACAAGAATTTGATAAAACTTACTTAAAGTCGCTGATTTACTAATGCTCCATCCATCTTGAGCATTATGGCTACCGGTTATGATTGTTCGGTTAATGCCATCACCGGTTATCATCAAATACGTTTTCTCTTCACCAATTACAACGTATTCTTGGTATATTCCGGTTTTTATCTTAATACAAAAATAACCGGTTTTACCATCACTGTGAAGTGGTGCAGCTCCGATCGCATTATTGATGCTTGTAAAGTTTCCGGTGCCGTCTTTGCTCACGGTCACAACACCACTTATCTTCACATTTTGACTCACGTATGCGTTAATGCATGCGAAGATTATTAAAAAAAAGATGATAGATCGAGGAGACATATAATTGTGACGATGATGAAAATTGATAAGTAAATATTGTATCTTAAGGTTTATAAGTCAATGGAATATATAGTTTTTTTTTTGTATGATGAGTATAGTTACGATGTCGTTATAATAATAACTTCTACGACATTAATTCGACTAAATAAGATAAAAACAAATTATATTATATTGACATGATAATGTGTATTAATATGTTAGTTAATTAGAATAGTTAGTTAAATCAAGGTCCAAATATAATACTCCCCCTCTGTGTTGAATTATTTGATTTTTAGAAAAAAAATTTGTTTCAATTTATTTGATTTTTTAGATTTTTTTGATTGAAATTAATTCATTTAAATATTTGTGAATTAAAAAAATTATTTATTATTTCATTGGTTAGTATTTGATTGATTATAGGAAATTGTAGAAAAAATTATCTACATTAATTATTTCTTAGTTCGGGTGAAAACCTCTAAAATCAAGTATTTTAAAACAAAGAGAGTATGTATAAGTATATAAAGTACAATAGAAAATTAGTGAGTCATAGTCTCATAGACTATATTATTGTTTTTAATCTTTGCTATAAGTGGATAAAAGTTTATACAACCTCAACAACATATTTTAAAAGTATAATTTAACGTTAAAATATATTGAAGTATACGTTTTTCTTTCTTTCTTATTTTTTTCCAAAATCTTGCAAATCTTTACTTTAACGAATTGTTTTTTTACTTTAATTATTTTGACAAATCTAATTTGGTGTAATTTGTGTTGCGTTGTAACATGTAAATAAGACAAACGTTTTTTATTAGCGTATATAGAATTTTAATTATTATTAAAACGAGAAATAGGTCCAACATTCATTTACAATCTTATCATTTTTTGGGTATAATAGTTGAAATTATATTAGGAATTTCACATACACTCCAAATATAAACAACTTTTTTAAAATTCAGAACAAAATGCACGTTTTGATGCTTGAGAGCATATTTTATTGATATCATCTTTTGTAATTGCCATGGTGAATTTCAAAGATGATAAGAACCAAATAAAATAAAAATACACAAAGAAAAAGAGGTAAATGAATACCATTATTTTTGAAATATGAATTCATTGTTGTTGATTTCTGGACTTTATATATTCTCTTACAATTTTTGAGAGTTTTTGTCGATGTTATATAGGTAAATTCAAATCTACATGTATATGGCCAATGCACAATTGCATTGGTTAGTTTAAATTAATTAGCATTAACTATTATTAACACATGGTTTGTCATCTATATATGTTATCATTTAATATATTTAATGTTCTAGGATCAACATAATTGCAGGTCCAATGCATAATTACTACATAGCCAATTGAATATTTCCACTTGGTGAATCCAACTTATTTTTCTATTATAATTTTTATTTATTTAAAGCAATTGAAAGCTAATGTGATGACAAGTTTCATAAGTAATTGATAATATATTTTTAAAATTTATAACGTATATATATAGGAGATATTTTCAAAATTCACACACATGACAAATATAATATATACATAAAAAATGAAAGTAAATTATTACGTTAAATTTCTTTGTTCTTTCATATTAACTATCAACGTACGTACATTACAAAATCTAAATATTATCTTAAAAAAAGTGAACTATAGTCCATAATTTTATTTTTAACGAAACTTTTAAAAAAATATATAAATGTGATGTTATAGTTTTAAAACTTTGAACAAAATTTCTCAAAAAAATATATAAATATGAGTTATAGATTTTGATTTTCTTTTATTTTGACGGAAGTACAATCCATAGTCCATAAAGTGGATGAAGTGGACAAAAAAAGGACAGTGGACGAAGACGACGAAAATGGACTAAAGGGACGAAGTGGACGAAAATAAACGAAATGGACGAAAATTGACGAAATGGACGGATTTGACGAAGTGATTGAAAATGGACGAAGACGACGAAAATGGACAAAATGGACCAAAGGGACGAAGACGAAAAGTGACGAAATGGATGAATAGGGACGAAGTGGACGAAAATGGACGAAGTGGACGAAAATGAACAAAATGGACGAAATAGACGAAAATAGACCAAATGGACGAAAATAAACGAAATGGACGAAAGAGACGAAGTGGACGAAATGGACGCAATGGGCGAAAATGGGTGCAATGGACGAAGTGGTTGAAAATGGACAAAAGGGACGAAAGGACGAAGTGAACGAAAATTGACGAAGTAGACGAAAATGAACGAAATGGACAAAATAAATGAATTGGACGAAAATGACAATTTTAAGGAATTGGACGAAAAATGACGAAATGGACGAATGAACGAAAAGAACGAAGGGAATAAAATGGACAAAATCACAATCTATAGTTCATATATTTTAAATTAAACTAATAAAAGAAATTTGAATAAATCTTTAAAAAAATAATAAAGCAAATTAGATTTTTTTGTATAAAATAAGATTATAAAAATAAAAATGTGTTATTAAATTAAAAAAAGTTTTAAAGATTAATTATATTAAACTTTTAATATGATAAAATTTTATATTTGACTAAATTATATTTTGTAATAATATAGTATTTTTTTCATAAATTTATAAATTTTAAGAAACTTTTCGGAAATGTTTATTTATAATTATAACTCTAACGATTTCAAAAAAAAAATAGTAAAACAATTTATATTAATTAGTATCATTTAAACAATTAAAATATGAAAACCCCTGAAAAAGTATATAATTTTTTTAAAAAATATACATTTATTTTAAAAGCTTAAATACAAGAAAGCAAAATTTAAATTAAGGTAAAATAGATGACAAAAAAAAAATTAAGGTAAAATAAATAAATATCTCGAAAAGAAAAAAAAAATCTCTTCAAAATGTAGAACCTTTTATGTTTAAATTTAAGAAGATAAACACATCTTTTTATCTCCAATGTAATCGGTTGATTTTTAATATTTCTTTTGAAATCAATATGAGTTTTTGTTATATAATTATTATATATCCCCATAAAATCAATACAAAATCTTACCATTATTTTTAAATTTATACTATTTTTTAATATTTAAATATTATGGCACTATTGTTTATAATATAAAATCCATAGAATATACATAAATAATATAAAATTTAAACATCTACAAAATCAAAATAAATTTTATAAAATCTAACAAAATTCTCGTAAAATCTAAACAACATAAAGTGAATTCTACATGTATAAGATATATATGGCCAATGCACAATTGCAATTGGTTAGTTTAAATTAATTAGCATTAACGAATATTAAAACACGGTTTGTCATTATATTTGTTATCATTTAATATATTTAATGTTCTAGGCACTAAAAAGACCAAAATATAGATCGTTGCAAGTTTTTATTTTGGCTGCAAGAATAGTATTACATTTTTTGTTGGTTTTATAAAATATTTGCTATAAGTTACAAATTTCAAAACTCTATTATTAGTTTACTTTAAGATAATATATGAATGAAATCTGTCATTATATCAATTTGGATATTTTTCCTAAATAGATTAAAAGAAAATACATTTCAAAACAAGAATGGAATCGACCATTTAAGAAAATATACATATACATATAACAAATCTTGTTTTAATTAAGACAAAAAAAATCTTGATTTAATGTTAGTTAATGCTAATTAATTTGAAATTAAATTAACCAATTACAATTGTATTATGTGGATTTGAATTTTCCTATATAACACCCACAAAACCTCTACAAAAAATTATACACAATATATAAAAATTAAAAATCTATAGCAATGAGTTCATTTCTTATAAACAATTTTCACTTTCTTGGATATCTTCTTTTTATTTCTTTTTTATCATCTAAAATTTTCACCATTGCAATTACAGAAAATGAAATTAAAACAATATGCACGTTGACTTCAACGCGACGATTTTGTTATGAATTTTTTAAATCAAATCCAGAAACAACAAAATTAGATCTTTATGGAGTTGCAGAATTTACAATAAATTATGCACATCAAAATATTACAAATACAAAAAATGATATTGTGTTACTTGCACAAAATGCGACAGATATTCGTTCTAAAATGTATTATTTTTCGTGCAGAGATTATTTAATTTTTTCTTTAAAGAATTTAGATTCTGCTCTCAATGACGTGGTAACAAAAAAATCCTCGTAGCTTGGACGATGATATGACGACGGCGATGCTAAGAATAACATCATGTCATGATGCTCTTATATTAATAAAATATGATCCAAAACTCCAGAGGAAAATTATTGATATTTGGAGTACATGTGAAATTTCTAATACGATTTCAACTATTCTTCAAGGGAAAAAATAAAATTAATGTAATTCGATGATGTATTTTTAGTTATAAAAAAAAAAAAAAAAGTCTTGTATTTTTTTTTAAATAAAATGCTTGTTATAAGTTACAAATTTCAAAACTCTATTATTAGTTTACTTTAAGATAATATAGTAATGAAATCTGTCATTATATCAATTTGGATATTTTTCCTAAATAGATTAAAAAAAATATATTTCAAAAAAAGAATGGAATCGACCATTTAAGAAAATATTATTAGCTAAATAGTTGATGACAAATTGCATCTATAATAAAAAAAAATTCTATAAAAAATCTATATATGTTAAATGTTGGCATATATGGATATTAAATGTTACTTAATCCATAGATTTTAATATAAATCATTCCAAGTATGCATTATTACATATATATATATATATATATATATATATTTTTAATATAAATGTAAATCATGAATTCACCTATAAAACCCTCAAAACTCAAGCATTATACAAAACAAACTATAATCAAAAAAAATTACAGCTATGGATTCATATCTAAAAATCAATTTTCATGTAACATTTTTTGTTACATTTCTTCTATTTACATCTACAAAATTCACCATGGCAATCACACAAGGTGATGTGAATACAATATGTTCACAAGCAACAAATCCCCAATTTTGTTCAGGATTTTTAAACTCGAATCCTCAAACATCAAAAGTAGATTTTTATGGAGTTGCAAAATTATCAATAGATTCTGCACATCAAAGTATTTTAACCACAAAAACCGATTTCGGTTTGCTTGCGAAAATCGCCACAGATCCTAATTTGAAAAAAATTTATAGCTCATGTGCAAATGATTTAAACACTTCTGCTCAAAAATTAGATTCTGCTCTTCAAGCTTTAGGAGCTAAAGATCTTCAAGGCTTAAGCACTTCAATGTTAGTTGGTATGGCTTCATTAGAAGCATGTGAAGAGGTTCTTGATCAAGGTATTAAGCCTAGACCACAAATCTTTAACAAGGTTCTTGATATGTGGAATGTATGTGAGATTTCTGTTGTAATTACAACCTTAAATCCACATAATTTAATGTAAAATTATAAAATTGGTGGGTTTATTTTTAGTTAAAAATGATGATTGTGTTATCAAATTAGATCAAATATTTTAATAAAATTCAATTTTCTGATTTTTATTTATTTTAGATTGAAATATATTGATGGAGTATTATTTTGTAAATAAGTATTAGATGTTTGAGATTTTTTTTTAAACTGAATGATTATTATAAATTCGCACAAAAAAAAAACCTCTGTAGAGAAATTACTTACATAAATAATATAAAATTTAAACATCTAAAAAATCAAAATAATTTTTTTTTAAATCGAACAAAATTCTCGTAAAATCGAAACAACATAAATTGAAATCCACATGTATAAGATATATATGGCCAATGCACAATTGCAATTGGTTAGTTTGAATTATTTAACATTAACTAATATTAAAACAAGTTTTGTCATTATATATGTTATCATTTAATATATTTAATGCTCTGGGCACTAAAATAACAACACCTTATTCTTAACTTAAACACAAAATTTGCTTAGAAATATTAAATATAATAAATCATGAAATATACATATAACAAATCTTGTTTTAATGTTAGTTAATGCTAATTAATTTTAAAGTTAAACTAACCAATTACAATTGTATTATGTAGATTTGAATTTTCCTATATAACACCCACAAAACCTCTACAAAAAATTATACAAAAATATATAAAAATTAAAAATCTATAGCAATGAGTTCATATCTTATAAACAATTTTCACTTTCTTGGATTATCTTCTTTTTGTTTGCTTTTTACCATCTAAAATTTTCACCATTGCAATTACAGAAAATGAAATTAAAACAATATGCACTTTGACTTCAACGCGACCATTTTGTTATGAATTTTTTAAATCAAATCTGAAACAACAAAATTAGATCTTTATGGAGTTGCAGAATTTACAATAAATTATGCACGTCAAAATATTACAAATACAAAAAATGATTTTGAGTTACCGGCACAAATGAGACCAATATTGTTTCTAAAATGTATTATTTTTCGTGCAGAGATGATTTAATTTTGTCTTTACATAATTTAGATTCTGCTCTCAATGACGTGGCAACAAAAAATACTCGTAGCTTGGACTATGATACGACGACGATGCTAAGAATAACATCATGTCATGATACTCTTATATTAATAAAATATGATCCAAAACTCCAGAGGAAAATTATTGATATTTGGAGTACATGTGAAATTTCTAATGTGATTTCAACTATTCTGTAAAAAAAAAAATTAATGTAAATCGATGGATTTATTTCTAGTTATAAAAAATAAAAATAAAAGTCTTATGTTTAAAAGAAAATGTTTTTTAAAATAATTAATTACACCACATGCATGAACTAAATCAGACTAATTTGTTTAAATGATTATAAATTTCAAAGTTTATTATTAATTAACTTTAAGATAATACATATTGATGAAATCTGCCATTATATCAATTTAGGAAGATTAAAAAAAAATATTTTAATAAGAATGGAATTGATCATTTAGGAAGATATTTTATGGGTTAAATTTTTAATGGTGTAATGTATCTACAATCAGATATTTCCTATAAAATTTGTATACTTCATATGTCCCATAATAATTGATTTTTTAATATTTTTATGTCTTGTTTTACAAAAATTGATATGGTTAAATATGTTTATTCCAAAAATCAGCCTAAAAATTTACTGCATTTGTCGTTTTTTTTAACTGCACTTGTCTTCTTATCTTAATTGGTCAATTATAGAATTTTTAATGAAAGATGTTGTGTTTAGAATAAAACAAAAATATATTTATAAAAAATGTTAAAAAATAATTACTATAATTAAACAGAAAATACAAATTTGTTAACTTTTTTTTTGTCGTCTTATGGGCCACAAGCCGGCCCATTAACTCATGTGGGCCACAAGCCGGTCCCACTAACTGAAACAGAAATTAAATACAACCTTCCACTGCTTGGTGGATTCGAACCCTGGTGCTCTTGGAGAATTAGAGGATAGCAGTTACAGTGGAAACCACTAAGCTACCTTGCTCTGGGCTACAAATTTGTTAACTTATAATTATTTTTTTAATATGTGTGAAAATTTTAAAAATCAAATATATGGGACAGAGAGAATATATTGTAAATATATTGTAAATATAGGCATATACGGATTGTCAGCATTCTTTAAATGTTAATGAATCCATAAATTTAATATATCCATATATCATTCTTTCTTTTTCTTTTTTTTTGCCAAAACATATATTATTCTAAATATGCATAGTTAACATATATTAATCTTACAAATACGTAGATCATATATTCACCTATAAAACACCCACAAAACTCCTCAGCCATTTCACAAAACAAACTATAATCTCTCAACAATCAATTATATATAGCTATGGATTCATATCTAAAAAACACTTTTCATGTAACATTTTCTGTTATATTTCTTCTCTTTACATCAACAAAATTTACCATGGCAATCACACAAGGTGATGTGAATACAATATGTTCAAAAGCAACAAATCACCAATTTTGTTCAGGATTTTTAAACTCAAATCCTCAAACATCAAAAGTAGATTTTTATGGAGTTGCGAAATTATCAATAGATTCTGCACATCAAAGTATTTTAACCACAAAAAACAATTTCGATTCGCTAGCGAAAACCGCCAGAGATCCTAATTTCAAAAAAATATATAGCTCATGTGCAAATGATCTAAACTCTTCTGTTCAAAAATTAGATTCTGCTCTTCAAGCTTTAGGAGCTAAAGATCTTCAAGGTTTGAGCACTTCAATGTTAGTTGGTATGGCTTCATTAGAAGCATGTGAAGAGGTTCTTGATCAAGGTATTAAGCCAAGACCACAAATCTTTAACAAGGTTCTTGATATTTGGAATGTATGTGAGATTTCTGTTGTAATTACAACTATAATTCCACATAATTAAATGTAAAATTATAAAATTGGTGGGTTTATTTTCAGTTTAAAATAATGATTGTGTTATCAAATTAGACCAATTATTTTAATAAATTTCAATTTTCTGATTTTTATTTATTTTAGATTGCATGTTAAAATATCTTGATAGAGTATTATTTTGTGAAAAGTATTAGATTTTTGAGATTATTTTTTAGACTGAATGATTATTATATAATAAATTAGCACAAAAAAACCTCTCCAATATATTTTAAATAAAATAAAACAAAACTGAAAGAAAAATTAAAGTGAAGATGATGTCTAATGTTTATGTTCTCAAATCAAATTATGGTTTATTTAAACTAGTATACATACAGAAATATATATATGTTCTCAAATCAAATTGTAAATAAATAAATCATATTCAAACCCAAAATTTGGAACTTTAAGTTTATTATGAGGATTATTACATCTTCGTCTTTTGAAAATTTGGTGATATCTATAAGAATAAAAATGTGTGATATATGTTGCAATAACACTATAAGGTCAAAATTGTTTTGACCAGAAATCAATCAGTGACGACACTCAAATTTCGTAATTAAAAAATTTTAATTGTTGAATACCTAACCTAACCATCATATGTTGTTGAAATTTCCTACTCAAAAGAATGACAAGAAACATGTACTATTACATAAATCATATTATTCATTTTTTTTATGTTCATTACAATTAGTTTTGAGTTATTTTTTTAATCAAATTTATCATTTTATAAGAGTTCAATTTGAACTTCATAGGTAACACTTATTGAAAAAAAAAACAAAGTGTAGGACCAACCATAGTAACGTATTAAATTGTATTTGTCAATCAAAAATTTTGCACGAACTTTATGAATAAAAAATATATCAACAATTAATTTTGAAAAATCTATCAACAATTAATTTTGAAAAATCCTATTGAAAATTAATTTTGAGTTGAAAATTTCATGAAACTGGCTATCAAATAGCAACTTTTATATTTAGAGGAATTATACAAAATGCTCTTATTCAAGTCTTTTATGCAAATTTGCCCTTTTGTATGAGTTTACCAATTATACCCTTGGGTCTATTGTTATTGTATTTTTGTAAAAAATGTTCGAATGAAGAATTTTTAGAAATCAATTATGTAAAATACTCTAATTCAATACGTTTTTACAATTTTTTCATAAAATGTGAGCGTATACCACTTATAATGTTGGATATATTATTAGGACATTTTTACAAAAAATGTTTGAAGCATGACATTTTTGCAAAAAAAACTTGAATGAGGGTATTTTTGCAAATCCCCTTTATATTTTCTAAAATAGATATAAAAAAAAATCAATTTAAGACAGATGGAATTAACAATTTGGAAAATACTATAACGGTGTATTTTCTTTTTTATATTGTATTTCCAAATTAATCACACACATATATATATACTGTATATATATATATATATATATTTATTAGCGTATACGGAATGCCAAATTTGCTAAAAATGTTTTAAAAAATGTAATATAAATCTAAATTTATTATATATAGCACCCACAAATCTTCGGTAACATTTGTAAGAAAAAAAATATATAGACGAAATTAATAGACAATAATGAGTTTATTATACTTTAAAAACAATTTTCTTTTGGTTTTTTTTTTTTTTTTATCTTTTTCCTTTTTATATGTTTTTCACGATCTACAAAAATCTTGCACTAACTTTGTAAATTATAAAAAATCTATCAACAATAATTTTAAAAAATATATGGACAATTAGTTTTGAGTTGAAAAGATTTGATGTAACTGGTCAACATGGCAACTTTTATATTTTCTTAAATAGATTAAAAAAAAAAATCAATTTAAGACGAATG
>KE152099.1:160262-178342 GCA_000411095.1 Aethionema arabicum | reverse complement strand
TTCATAAACTTATCAATTAGTCTCGGAAAAAGAAAATTATGAATCCAAGAGACTAAAACTTTATGTATTAAAAAAAGCCCTTTTTCCCGTTCACACACTTTATATTTAAAAAAAATTAAGAAAAATAAAGGCGAATAGTATAAGTTGTGTACATATTTAAATATAATACACATAGGAGGTAAAAAAAATAATAAAAATTTAATTTATATTTTAAAAAAAATTAAGAAAAATAAAGGCGAATAGTATAAGTTGTGTACATACTTAAATATAATACACATAGGAGGTAAAAAAAATATATATATATTTTAAAAAAATAACAAAAAAAATCTATAAAACCCCCTTTAGAATTCGAATACTCTATGTCCCAATTTAGACAAATCTTTCTCTCTAAAAATCAATCAAAAGCTTTAGAGATCATCAAAGCAAATCAAATGATGAATATAAAGAAGAAAGAGGAAGAAGAAGAAGAAGAGAAGAAGAAAATGGAAGTTATAAGAAGAGGGCCATGGACACCTGAAGAAGATATTAAACTCATTAATTACATTTCTCTTAATGGTGAAGGAAGATGGAACTCTCTTGCTCCTTCTGCAGGTATATTATATTTCTTTTATTTTTATTATTAATATATATACACACTTTTGATCATAGATTATACATAACATACCGAACATTTAAATATATAATTTGTTCATTTATACATAACTATATAGTTCATATCATATAATAGTGTTAAGTCTTTTAATTGGATCTTAATACTGTATTATTTTTCACTTGATCTTGATATCATATACTATATATACATATATATATATATATATATATATTAGATTTTTGTTTGTTTCATTTTATTTGATTTTCTACATATTTTTATTCAAATTACAATTGTGAATTCCAAAAATTCAACTTACAAAACTATTATTTATTGTTTGCTATATGATTGATTATAGGCAATTGTCTATTTTAATTATAGAAAATTGTTGAAAAAGTTATTTAGATTAATTATTTATTAATTTGTATGAAATATAGTTTTCCTTTATAAATATTTGTAAATAGTGAACATGTTCATATGATTCATTATGTTTTGAGTCCATATTTTTTTTATTAGAATCTTGTTAAATAAAAAAAGTATTATACCTTCACATTTTTTTGTGTGTCTATAATATATCTGATTTATAGGTAACTTTATCACTATAACGACTACCAATATAACTCCAAAATTTTGTACAATAATTTCATTTGTTTTGTCACTTAAAACGTTAAAAATGATTTTAAAAATTCAACTAGGGATGTCTATATTTGATGGAATTAAAATTTCTTTTTATCTTATATATTCTAAGAAATTTCTATATATAAATGTTGTTAGAATTTTCATGTGGATGTAACTAGTCCATGTCGACATAACATAAAATTCTCTGTTTATGAAAGCAAAGTAACAAAGAACAAGTTGACATCTTCATAGTGCAATCAAAAAGTGTACTTTTCAATTTTGTCTTTTGAGTGTAAAACTTAAACACCTTTTCATTAATTTATAAGATTTTCAATAAAAAAAATTGATTACTATTATTGGCTAATAAATTGATATTTTTGTGTAATTAAAATTGAGATTTAATTGTTAAATATGGGTGGTAATTAAATTAATTGCAGGATTAAATAGAACGGGAAAGAGTTGCAGATTACGGTGGCTGAACTATCTCCGGCCAGACATCCGCCGTGGACACATTTCTCTCCAAGAACAACTTATTATACTCCAACTACATTCTCGTTGGGGAAATCGGTATTAAATTAAGCCAATTCATATCTCTATATATTTAATTATATAGTATAGTTATGTTTTCTTATATATATTTGATGGTATATCTTATTATGTTAAAATTTTGATAGAAAAAAGATAAAAGAGAAAGAGAAATGTGATATGAGCAAGTTAATTTTCTTATGAGAATAAAAATTAGAAAACGTTTAAAACTATGGTTGTAACATTTTTAAATGTAATTTTTAACGACTAGTGATTTTATGCTATAAAAAAAAATGAATTTATACATTTATCATTTTTATAATAATGAATTATTATTTATACCAAAAAATTAGAGAAATCTCATAAAATGTTCAAATCCACTTTGATTTTCGATAAATACTCCAAGTTATTCGTCTGTTCCAAAAATCCTCGTCTTATGATGATATTTTTGGAAAAAAAAAATATCTTGCATTTTCTAAAATACTCCATAAAATTACAATTTTTTTTGTTATAGGTCTTAAGATGATATTTTTGAACAAAAAAATTCTTGAATAATAACATTTTCAAAATACCCCATAAAATTACAATTACAATTTTTTTTTTGTAGTGTAGGTCTTAAGATGCTATTTTTGAAAAAAAAATATCTTCAATTATAGCATTTTCTAAAATACCCTATAAAATTACAATTTTAATTTTAATTTTTTTTTGTTATAGGTGGTCGAAAATTGCTCAACATTTACCTGGAAGAACAGACAACGAGATAAAAAACTATTGGAGAACACGAGTACATAAACACGCAAAACTTCTTAAATGTGATGTGAATAGCAAACAATTCAAAGACACTATGAAACATTTATGGATGCCTCGTCTAGTCGAAAAAATCGCCTCTCAAAATGTCGAAACATTTATGGATGCCTCGAGTGTGACTACTACCATGTCGACATCTACCTCGTCTGAGTCCATGGAGACAGAAGCTTCTCATGGCTACTCCGATCTCAATGGTTACTACAATGGAGGTAACACAATACAAATGGGTAATGTGGCTAATCAAGTGGAACATGAAATATTAATAAATCATGTAACAAATGGTGTAGATGCGTTTGAAAACTTGTGGAGTGTTGATGAGTTTAATGATTGGCTCTTACAACAACATTTTATGTAATATTTTGTTATGTGTTATATAAGATGTTTTGTTTGAATACACCTTTATTATGCTATTTTTTTTAGTTAATATATGTAATGGAAATAACTTTATAATTTGGTGGGACAATTGCAAAACTACACTAATTTGAAAAAAATGATTATAGAAATACACTAATTTATGAATATTTTTTAAGAATAAACTTTTCCAGCATATTGATGGATCAAATTTATCCTTTAAACTCTTATTGTTATACCTTAAATTTAATCATTAAACTTTTAAATTTGATCATAACACTCTAAATAAAATCAATAAACCCTAAAATCTAATCATGAACATGTGTATTTTTATAAAACACATATTAAATTAGTGTATTTTAGGAAAAAAATTCTATTATTATCTTCAAGCGACGATATGAATAATAATCATATGATGATAAAATTTTATATATAAACAACATTTAAAACTAAGCAAACGTTTAATTAATTAAATTCTAAAATTACACATTTAGTTTATATATATCACCCGTTAATGGAAGGAAACTTCTAATTATAATTTAACGACAAAAAATGTATTTAAAAAGAAAGAATGATTTGTTGGGGTGTTAATAATTTTTTATTCCCTAATCATGCTTAGAATATTAATTAATTACTATATAATCCAACTAATTTGTCACTTTAGCAAAGATAATCTACGTCTCGAGGGGATGAACCTAATAAAAATCTTTTAATTATAATCCAAAATTAATTAATTAAAATGATTTTCTCCACTAGATGAGTAGGATCACAAGAACCCTAGTTTATTTTTTAAAATTAAATTTTGATTATTATATTTATTAGAATATAATCATACGGACAACAGTCCTAGAGACATCATTGGAAAACAACTTTTAATATATTTTTATAGTAATAAAAGAATAATATTAATTGATTCGGAGGTACAATTTTGTAAAATGGAATAATTACCTTTTTTCATACGAATATTTGCATTTTTAGGTTTATAGAATCATTGGTTTAGCTTTGATGTATAATTATAGGATTATAAGATATTTTTAATAATTTGTGTGGAAAAACATGGTGACACGTGTGAACCTTTATCACGTGCGAGCTGTATTATTTAAAGAGTGAAGGAAGAAGTGGCAATGGCGGCTGAGGAAAAGCGGGCGTGTCCTGACATGACAAGTAATCTAAAGTGGTCCCATTTAGGGAGAAGTGTTATTCATCTAACACGTGTCCCATTTCTTTAAATTTTAGCGAATAAACCAGTGATGTTTTTTTTTGTTTTTTTATCAGGATTTCGCTTTTTTTTTAAATTAAAGATCATATAATTTTAAATTTTATTTCGAAAAAAAGTAATTAATGGTAACATATGGTAAAAAAATGGTAAAAAACATAGGTTTAAGTTCGATTTAATTTTGAATTCAACTTTTAATCAAATAAATATTTAAAGTCAATGTTTAACAAAAAAAATATTTAAAGTCAATGAATTTTAGCTTGGTGTAAGATAACACAAAATATATTTATTTCTACTTATTTATCACAAAATATATTTATTTTCTAATTATTTTTTGAAAAGATCGAAATTAAAATGATATTGAGTTGAGTAAAAAAAATGATGTTGAACACATTTGTGCAGAAAATTCTTCAAAGTTTCTAAATAACAATTTAAAAATAAATATTTTAAAAATGTTATTAAAACTATTGGTAAGCCCGAATTATTGTATTACTTTAACTTTTTATAATAAAATATATTACCCCATGGTGGAGAACAAATTGATTTTGTAATGTAAAATTATATTCCTCATAATCCCTGTTTTAGAGACATAATTGCATCTTCTAGACCAAACATTGCATTATTGGTCCCATCTTAAAACAATTAAAAAAACCTAAGTTAAAGAATATAGAATTTACACTACAAAAGTCTTTGCTGAGGAAAAAAAAAAAAAAGTCTTTGCTTTTGTTTAATTTATCAAACAAAAGTCATTGCTTTGGAACTTGTTATAAAGCTAAAGGAAAAAATGTGTAAGAAAAGTGAACCCTACATAACACGTGTTAATGAGGGGTTTAATCAAATTAATTAAGGTGAAAAAAATAGATACACTCTTTAATTTACTCCTTTAACAAAAGGTTAATTATGCATTTTTACTTTACAAAAGAATAAATAATATAATAATTAATTTAAAAATTTTAAACAAATGTCAAAGCCTATGATATAATATGAGTATACGAGTAGAGTGGAGCCTCGAGAATTAAACAATCTGTTCACATTCACAACTCATGCTTACATATTCCACACAATTCATCCAAAATATAGTAGTTAAATATTAAAAAAATGTGAATAATCTTTAGTATTCTTATTTATAATTACTATGTATATTTTCAAGTATATATAGTTTTATTTCATCTTTTATTAATATATTACAATTCTATTCTTATATAAACAAAATCACATTTAAATTATATAAGAGCATTAAAATATAGAATTACACTATTTATAATATATATAAAATATATATATATATATATGTTTATCTAGGACCGGTTAATCCCAAACCAAATGAAAGATTATATATTTTGTATGTTTACTGAATAAACCAAAAGCAGAGAAATAAAAAAAATTGGTTAAGTGAATGGAGAAGTATCTTAAAAATAGGAAGAACATTAACGAAATAAAATAGTGAAGTTTTCTCTTTTAGCTCATTTCAAATCCACAAGAGCAGACAGAATTTGAAGGCTTAAACCGCATTAAACCGAACCAAAATCAAACCCGGTTAAGATGTCGATTTAGCTTGTCGTAGGTTGCTCTTTTATAATCCACCTGCTGTTTGCAACACTCGTAAGAATCAAAACCACGATCATAGAATACAAAGGGATAACGGTGAAACGTCGTCTCACTTTTTTGTTTTTGCAAAAAAAAATCTTTCATTTTATAATTCGGTTTTTTAACCCCAATTTTTTCAAAAAAATCTGGGTTTAGCCCTATTTTCTCGTTTTTGCAGAAAAACACTCACTTTTCAATTTCGTTCTTTAAACCCCAATTTTTTAAAATCCAGTTTTTTGGGATTCACTTTTCCAGTTTTAGCGAAAAAAAAACCTTCACTTTTCAATTTGGTTTAGAATCGTCTAATGAAACGCAGCGTTTTAAGCTCACGGGAAAAAAAAGCCCTCACTATTATTTATTTACTTACACAATTTAAGTATATATACAAAGATGAGAGCTTTTTTTTCACAAAAACGAAAAAAATGAGGAAGTAGAAAACTGATTTTGACCGGCTTTGTGACCCACATGTGAAAAAAAAAAAGAATGATTTTGAAAGATTAAAGTTTTACAAAACCAATTGAAAGATGAAAAGACAAAAAAACAGGATTTTGAAAGATTGGTACTTAGAAAACCAAATTAAAATACCAAGGTTTTTTCGCAAAAACAGAAAAAGTTAGGTGGCGTGTCACAACAATCCCAAATCTAAACGAAAACATTAACCACACCAAACCAACCCAAACCGTACCTGTTGCGTTTAGATGTGAATGGGCTTGTCATAGGTAGCCATGGCAGCTTCTTTAAGAGCCTCACTCATCGTAGGATGAGCGTGACAAACTCGAGCAATATCTTCACTTGAAGCATCATAGTTAATTGCAAGAACCGCCTCATGAATCAGCTCTCCAGCATTTGGAGACATAATGTGAACGCCCAAGATCTTATCTGTTTCCTTATCAGCAAGAATCTTAACCATTCCCTCTGCATTATCTATAGCTTTAGCTCTGCTATTAGCCATAAACGGAAACTTCCCTACTCGGTAACTTACACCTTCTTTCTTCAGCTGCTCCTCTGTTTTTCCAACGGACGCAACCTCAGGATGAGTGTAAACCACACCAGGTACCTTGTCGTAGTCCACGTGGCCGTGTTTACCTGCAATGAATTCAACACAAGCAACACCGTCTTCTTCAGCTTTGTGAGCCAGCATTGGTCCTGGAATCACATCTCCGATTGCGTACACGCCGGGTACATTTGTCACGAATCTATCGTTCACCAGAATTCTCCCTCCCTTATCTGTTTCGACTCCGATTTTGTCTAAGTCAAGTCCTGATGTGAACGGTGTTCTCCCGGCTGAGACGAGTACCACGTCAGCTTCGAGTGTGGTTTGGTCTCCACCTTCTGCTGGTTCTACTGTGAGTTTCACACCATCTCCAGATGAATCCACGGAGATAACTTTAGTCTTGAGCATGAATTTCATCTTTTGTTTCTCAAGTGAACGTTGAAACTGTTTGCGGATTTCACCATCCATTGAAGGAACAATATCTGAAGCAAACTCCACAACTGTGACCTCTGATCCAAGACGACCCCAAACAGAACCCATCTCGAGTCCAATATATCCCGCACCAATTACAATAAGTTTCTTTGGGATTTCAGAGAGAGACAAAGCTCCAGTTGATGATACAATCTTCTTTTCATCAATGGTGATGCCAGGTAAAGATTTGACGTCTGAGCCAGTAGCAACAATGATGTGTTTTCCTTTCACAACGGTGTTTCCTCCATCAATTGTGTCTACAGAGATTTCAGAAGGGGACAAAAACTTGCCGTATCCCTTAACATAGGTTACCTTGTTCTTCTTGAACAAACCTTCAATTCCACGAGTCAGATTCTTGACTGCTGTGTCTTTCTGAGCTAACATAGCAGGAAGATCTACCTCAACATTAGAAACCTTGATACCGTGGTTGGCAAAAGCGTGTTTCGCTTCATGATACATGTGTGAAGAGTGGAGAAGAGCCTAATACAAACCACAAAAGAAAAAA
Organism: Aethionema arabicum; assembly: GCA_000411095.1. Classification (NCBI taxonomy): domain Eukaryota; kingdom Viridiplantae; phylum Streptophyta; class Magnoliopsida; order Brassicales; family Brassicaceae; genus Aethionema; species Aethionema arabicum. The sequence continues at coordinate 170,679 of KE152099.1, read as the reverse complement.
AGTAAAGCTATGTGAACAGTTTTGATTAACTTGTAACTTCAACAGAAGCTAACAGAATCTTCACAAATCTATCAGAGAACAAATTGATGTAATAGCAGAGATACAAAGAGCCATTAACACAATCAGAAAGCTTACAAAATTGTTCTGCTACTGTATCAAAATCATGGACTCTAGAAACACATAATCATCATTTCAAACTAAGGTATGATCAAGATACCACAAATCACAAAAAATGTTCTAAGAGATAGAAAATCCAGCTGCACAAAGAAATTGGGGTAATGCAATAACGAACACCAAATAATCATCACAAACACTGTACATAACCCAGCTATTGATTCATCCATCAAAAAGACGAAGACGAAATCGTAATCCTCAACAGTAACAAGAAAACAATTCACTGAAAATAATCGAAAACAAGAGAATAATTCTCGAAATTGACCTTCGAGGGAATACACCCAACGTTGAGACAAGTACCACCAAGAGCGCCACGCTTCTCAATACATGTAGTCTTAAGACCAAGCTGCGCCGCCTTGATCGCCGCCACGTAACCTCCAGGACCACCACCGATGATAACCACGTCGTTCTCATCAGATCCCGATGTCGCGAAACCACGAGAAACAGAAAACGAGAATCTAAAAGAGTCAGTAGATGATTTCGATACATTTCTAGTGAGAAAGTAAGCCTTCCTCCTCGCTAAACTCGCCATCGCCATAGTTAATCGTTCTCAGAGAGAAAAAAGAGAGAGAAACAAAAGTAGGCAAATGTAACAGTGCCTCTTCAACTATTTTCCCCTATTTAATCACATTTATTAATATTTACATAATTATAAACAAATCATAAATCTATTACCCTTAATTACAGAAAAAATAATTAAAAAATATCACAAAAAACCATTTTTATTCATAAAAGATATGGTCATGAAGAAGATAAGAGAAATGGAGACATATAAGGTAGGGATTTAACCATTGCAGCTTATGAGATAAAACTCCAAATCCTTTCACAGACCACAAAAATGGCGGACAATATTCAATTAATTTCTGATTTTTTTTTCTTCCAGAAATAACTTGAACAAAAATGGTTACCTACTCAATAATCCTATCAAAACTTCAGGTTGCTTTTTTCTCTCTCTCTTATTCTTCTGAAACAACCAACCAAACAGATCATCAAATCAAAAATCTTTAATCATCTCCAAGCATAGCCTGTAACCGAGCTCGAGCTTCATCAGAAACACATAACCTTAATCTTCTCCTCTGTTCTGGAGGTGAAGATGAGAAACAGACAACAACAACGGTCAAATTATCTGATGAGTTTAGTCTTGCTGCTTCTTTTCCAAGTTCCATGGCACATTGTCTTGGATCACCATGTTTCCTTAGCCCTTGTCTTACATTACTCACTGCATATTGGCTAGACAACACATCCCATATACCATCACATCCAAGTATTAAAAACTCGTCATCTTTTGTAAGTGTAATCTGTTGAATCTCTGGGTCAGGGATAAGAAGTGAAGAGGAGTTAATAGAAGGAAGCTTCTTCATTTCCCAGTCTCCAAGGGCTCGTGTGACAGCGAGTACACCGTTGAGATATCCATCGTCGAAATAACCTCCTAAATCCTCTATTCGTCTGCGTTCTGGCTCGTGTGTGTATCTGTGATCGAAAGACATGTCAATGGCCTTTCCTCCACGGCAGAGAACTGCACGGCAATCTCCAGCGTTAGCAACTAGGAGATGTTGTCCGATTATGAGGGCTGTTAAGGCGGTTGTGCCACATGAACCACTGATGATGTTTTCGTCAGACATGGCGAGATCAGCTAAGGCGTAAGCTTTTCGGTGAGAGTTCTCTAGTTCTGTAAAGAACAGGGGGTTTAAAATGGAGGGGATTTCTGGGAATATAGTATCTTGGAAGAACAATTTTGTAAAATTCTCCTTCATGTAAAGTGCTGCCTCAGGTCCGCCATGGCCATCAAACACGCCATAGAAAGAAGTGGGTAGCAAAAATTTGAAAAAGGATGATCCTAGATGAGCTGAGAGATCGTCTATGCATATGTGTTCATCTTCCATGGTTTCTCGGCCACGGATGTCAGCAAAGCTCCCTGAACGTATTGCTGGGATAAACTCACTGGTGGATTCTTCGATTGAAGTTGCAGAGCTCATGACCTATATGTAGAGATAAAAACTTGTTTAATACTCCGTTTCACAACATCACAAGATAAACAGCTCTCAACTTAACAAATAGAATAGCAACACATAGCAAAGCTAACAATTTAAATGCAATGAATACACCACACTAATCTTCTTAGCTCGCGTTTTCCTGTGAACAGCTTAACTAACAGTCTTAACAGTGCTAAAATGGCGTAACTTACCCATAATTTTTTCAACTCGCTCTATCTACAGCAGTCTTTGCGAAGAGGATAAGGGGGTTTTTCAACAGGATGTTACAGAAAGCCCCTATAACTATTAATCCTGGATGCATAATTGATCATTATCAAGAATTTAGGCAGCGATCTAATTTCAAAAACCTAGGTCAGAACTTCTATCTAAACGAACAAACTCAATTATAAGGAAACGAATCAACATCAATTTGATTCCACGCGCAATTTAATGAGAAAGGCCGGAATTGCAGATATAACGATATAAATGGAGATGAAACTAAGAATCTACAAAATAAAAGTAGCGATAGAGATCAAGAACCCTAACACATACCGATCTGAATCGAGGCGTTTCAGCAGAACCCAAAATCTCAGCACGGACCGACTCAGATACTCGAACTTCATCGATCGGGAAATTCTTCTGCTCATTTCCAACGGAGATATGACGCTTAACGTCAAGAACCCTAATATCAGCCTCAGCAATCATCGTTTGACTCAAAATCATGATTTCTAAAATTCTTATAAACTACCAAACAGATCCGATTGCGAAATCCACCAAAAAGCAGGCAAATCGACGAATTTAAACGCAGTATTCGGAGTAACGAACGAGCTCTTGATTTTAACGAAATTGAAATTTTCTATAAGAATAAAGAACGCAAGAAAATGGAAATTAGGGTTTGGTTTCTGTGTTGGGTGTTTATTTGCGCGCACACATATATATAAAGAGATTAAAAAAAAAGATTTTAAAGATTTATTTATGTGCATTATCCAGAAAATAAAAACCACAATTTCCATGTTGTTTACACTGTTAACCACCACTAAATGTATTTAAATATATTAATTTTAAAGAGTAAGTACATGTTAAGGAAACTATTTAATTCGATAATAATAAAATAAATCGTCAATTTTTAAACATCAAAATAAAATTTAAAAAAATGCAATTTTTGTTATTTCTCTTATAAGAAAAAAATCATTAAACTTTTATTAAAGATTAATTTAGCTTTTCATCCATAATTTTTTTTGTCTTCAAAGCTTTTCATCGATAAATCTAGAAACCACAAAAGCAATATTACATACATTTTCGAAAACATAAATTTTTATTTTAAGAAATTGATCAGAACTTATAATAGAACCTTCACATTTTCTTGATTCGTCAGACGCGTTTGTAAGTTGTAAACTCGACGGCATATATTTTTTATCCTTCAAATTTTTTGAAGCCAAATTTAAAAATTCAATAATATTGTTGTAATTTTTTGAACATGAACTATAAGTCTTTTTAGAAGAAGGCTCAGTTGTATTTTTTACCAATAATTCCATCGTTTTTAAAATATCTGAAGCATTTTTATTCGCATAATCGATTAAGAAATTTTCTAAATCGAGAAAATTTATTTTTGCGAATTCAGGTTTCGATGTTAAAAACCTTGAACAAAATTCTTTAGTTAGGAATTTATTATCACAAATGTTTTCGATTTCTTTTTCTACGATCGAAGAGGAAGAAACAATAAAAAGAAATGATATTATTAAACGAACCAAGAAAATTGTATTGTTGCAAGAGATTGACATTTTTTGTTATGTAAAGAAGTATCGAAAATATTTATTTGTGGAATTGAGTATATGTTATGCTGTGTTTATATATACTAAAGAGTTTTTTATAGTTTGTATATTCATTAAACTACATTAATTTAAACATTTAATATTTTGCAATTTAAATGGATTTTTCTTTGAGAAATTACCTAAAATGCCTTAATTCAAACATTTTTTTGCAAATGTGCCCTTTTTGTAGGGTTTACCAATTATATCCTTGAGTCTATTGTTATGATATTTTTGCAAAAAAATGCTTGAATGAAGAAATTTTCTAAAAATCAATTATGCAAAATGCCCTAATTGAATACATTTTTCCAAATTTTTCATAAAGTGTGAGGGTATACCACTTATAATGTTGGGTATAATGTTAAGGTATTTTTGTAAAAAAAGTTTGAATGAGAGCATTTTTGCAATTCCCCCTTTTTCTTTTGTAAAAATTCAAAAGGATAATCTTATGTGGACCAATTATTATAGAACTATCCATATGAAAATCTTGAGATTTTGTAAGATAAATAAATGTTTTGGATTTATGCTATTTTTTAAAATAGAATAAAATTTATGCTATTATGTTTTATAATGTATAATCTGATAAGTACAAATCAATTATTTTTAATTTCTTCAAAAACTTAGATCTATGATCTTATTTTATAATAACAAATTTGGTATTGTTAGGCATCAAATTATTTTTAAAGTTAGAAATGATAAAATTCAATTGTTATTTTTAATTTTTTTCTAAATTTAGTTTCATACTTTTTCTTATCCTAAAATATAAAGTTTTTATTAGTTAAAAAATATAATATAACTAAATAAAAAAAAGTTACATATAATTTCTCTTTATAAGTTCTGTATTTCCTCCAAGTGACATAAATATACGACATTTGACATTTTTATAATATTTTCTTTCACATATTATTGCTAATAACACATATCAAATATCCATTATCAAACTATTGTAGAATTTAAAAATTAAAAATTTGAACAAATTTATAAGATTTTATGGGCTTTTTGGTCCAATGGGCTTTACACATTATAAGAGATCCACATTGAAAAGAAGAAATGAAGAAGTTGAAAGTCAGCTCAGTTTCTTTCCATTGCCTATTTTCAAAAAGATCGTTTCGTCCCCTCGGATTCCTCCTTCTTCTTCTTCAACAAGCTTGTCAATGGCGCGAAATCGGGTAAAGTTCTCTCCATTTTTGTATTCCGATTATATTTCTTTGTTTAGAATCGCTAGGTTTCTTCAGAATCGATTCATGGAATCTCACCTTATTCAGCTTCTGCTTGTTTTCAACAATGTTTCTTTCTTCGCTGTGTTTTGTTTAGTGATCTTTACTGTTCCTGCATACTTTTTATCTTGCTTATTAGAGTTGAATTTCATTTTGGATTCGTTTTATGGAGTGTTACTTGACATGGTTTAAGCATTTGCTAGTGTTATTCTTCTCTACTGTTTATGTCGGGTTTATTTATCTCGGAAGTGTTAGTGCATTGATTTAGGGTTTGAATTTTGTTTTTCAGGAGGGATTGGTTTTGTTGCTCGATGTAGGTCCGGCGATGCATGGTATTCTCTCGTATGTTGAAAAGGCATGTTCCTTGCTAATCCTGAACAAGGTGAGATTTTGTCCTTTCTCTTTCTTCTGAAATTATTACCTTCCTCTTTCGAATTGAGCATTTTTGACATTGGCTTCTACTTTGTTGTTGCAGTTGATGTACAACAAGTATGATGAAGTTGGAATTGTTGTTTTTGGAACTGAAGGTCTCTATCTCTCGTTACGGATTTTATCCTTTTATCTACATGCATTGTCATAACTCTGGCATGAAACTTTCCATGTGTTCTATGATGCTTTGATAACAGCATAAATGTTAAATTTCAAGTTATAATTTAGTATCTAAATCTTGTATGCTCTTTAGTATCAGGGTTTTTTATTTGTTTCTTGGCTATTATATCTTGATGACGTTTCATGTGCAGACACCAACAATGAACTTGCTAGGGAAATAGGTGGATATGAGCATATTATGGTTTTAAGGAATATCAATGTTGCTGATGAACTCGTGATGGAGAGAGTACAGCAGCTCCCTAGAGGAACTGTAGCTGGCGATTGTATCCTGCTAGCCATTTACATCTAATTTGTTTTTTTTTTCGTTTTCTTCATTTATTTCTTTTGTTCTTTGACTAGCTCAGTTCTTGATGCTTTAATTGTTGGGATGGATATGCTCATAAAAAAATATGGCAGTGAACAACAGGGGAAAAAACGTCTATGTCTCATCACGAATGCAGCGTGTCCTACCAAAGATCCATTTGAAGGAACGAAAGATGATCAAGTCAGCACTATCGCTTTAAAGATGGCTGCAGAGGGTATAGTGATGGAGAGCATTGTTATGAGGGCAAATTTAAGCGGTGATGTTCATGAGAAAACAATAGAAGAGAATGATCATTTGTTGAATCTATTCTCCAGCAATGCGATCGCAAAAACAGTTTATGTTGAGAGTACACTCTCACTGCTAGGGGCCTTAAATACCCGGAGATATGCTACTGTTACTGTGTTCAGGGGTGACCTTGAGATTGACCCAACAATGAAGATTAAGGTAACATCTGAGTAGTTGTATCTTTTGCTTGTGGAAGTACTAGTGCTAAGCTTTCGGTATCTTTCCTTTATGCTGTAGCTACATACTCACTAACTTTACGCATTGTTGTTCTTTCGTCTAGTTCTGTACTCTGTGCTGTATAGTTGCTTAAGAAAGTTTCAATAATCCCTATTAATTTTGAATTTTATAGGTGTGGGTTTATAAGAAAGTGGCTGAGGAGAAATTTCCCTCATTAGATATGTATTCCGACAAAGCGCCTCCAACTGATAAGTTTGCCACACATGAAGTAAAACTCGATTATGAATACGAAGATGGATCTGGTCAAGTTCTGGCTCCAGAAGAAAGAATCAAGGGTTTTCGCTACGGACCGCATGTTATTCCTGTTTCAGCAGATACAGCGGAAACACTCGAATACAAAACCGAAAAAGGAATGAAGCTTCTGGGATTTACTGATGCATCAAACATATTGCGGTAAACACAAATCCATTTATTTATTTTTGCGTAGACAATCTTGGTTGTTAGAGTTAAAGAATCTTGTTTTGTTTTTGTCTGCATGTTAATGAAGACATTATTACATGAAAGACGTAAACATAGTTGTTCCTGACCCAAGCAAAGAAAAATCTGCTCTCGCCATTTCTGCCATTGCAAGAGAAATGCAGCAAACTAATAAAGTTGCTATAGTACGTTGTGTCTGGAGAAATGGACAAGGAAATGTCGATGTTGGAGTCCTGACTCCAAATGTATCTGAAAGAGATGACACTGTAAGTTACAGTTTTATCTGCCGTAAGCTCTCTTCCTCGAAGCTGAAATTGATGATTATTTACCTCTCTTTCTGTGTTTACTGGAACAGCCTGATTCTTTTTACTTCAATGTGCTTCCTTTTGCCGAGGATATCCGCGAGTTTCCATTTCCTTCTTTCAGCAGTTTACCTGCGTTGTTAAAGCCAGATGAACAACAACAAGCAGTAGCAGATAATTTCGTTAAGATGCTTGACCTTGCACCTTCTGTTGAAGAGGAAGTCCTAAAGCCTGAGCTAACTCCTAACCCTGTTTTACAGGTAAATTAGTTTTGTTCTGCTTTGACTATTTATATCACACGTTTATATACAACACTTTAAGAGATTTAGACTGTAAACCAACCGATTAATCCAATTAAATCAATCTCTACCGATTAAAATCATATGATAAACTAATCACTACAAATAAATCGCGTGTTTTTTATACTGCTAATAAAAAAACTGGTGCCTAGGCGCTGTCTAGGCGTATGTGGGATTAATTTATCAACTCATTCTGATGAAATTTTTTCTTACATATTATCTTATCAGCGATTTAATGAATACCTTGAATTGAAATCAAATTCGGTGTATGCTGCAATACCTCCAGTGGATGAAGCTTTCAAAAGAATTATGGAGCAGGATCCTGAACTTGTTTCAAACAATAAATCCATAATGGATACATTTCGGGGTAGTTTTGAAGTCAAGGATAATCTAAAGGTATATATGTATACTTCAATCAGTTTTCAGCAAATAAGTTTGTTAAATCATTCCGATTCTTTCTTCATGACTGTTCCATTTGCAGAAAAAAACATCAAAGAGATTGTTACAAGATAAACCATCAGGTTCAGATGACGAAGAAAACCGTTTAATTCCTTATACTGATGAAACCAAACCAGTGGTTGATATGATTGGAGATGTAAACCCGATTCAAGATTTTGAAGCTATGATTTCTCGCAGAGATAACCATGATTGGATTGATAAAGCGATCATGCAAATGAAAGATAAAATACTTAAACTCGTCGAAATTTCCGATGAGGATGAGAAAACATTGTCATGTGTTCTCGCTCTACGTAAAGGCTGCGTCTTGGAACAGGTTTCCTCTCTTTTCTAACTCGGAATTTTATGGCATTTGTTGAAAATAAGCATTAATAATCATTTAATTAAGTTATAGTTAGTAAAAAAATGCCATTGATCTAGTTTTAAGGTAAGAATAATCGTTAATTTTTATTTTCTATCAAATGGTTAAATATCTCTCATCATCATCATTACTATTATTATAATCGCCATCATCATCACCATCATAACTATTATAATCATCACTATCACCATCATCATCATTATTACTATTATTATTATCATCATCATCATCATTACTATTATCGTTGTCATCAACATCATTATCATTATTATTATCATCCTCATCATCATCATGAATCTTAACATTTACAGGAACCAAAGCAGTTTAACGATTTCTTGAATCATCTATACAAGTTATGCCAAGAAAGAAACTTGACTCATTTTCTTGAACATCTTACATCGAAGAAGATCATTTTGATTCCCAAATCGGAAGCAGCAGACAGGTTTGAAGATAATCTTTGTTTTTTCCATTTCGGGTTTGATTTTTGATTCTGGTTTGATTGTTGTGTGATATGTTTTAATGGTTTAAGCAGTGATGTAGCGGACGAGGATGCAGCTGTGTTCGTAGTCAAAGAAGAGTCGAAGCTCGAGAGCTAACATGTAACAAGTTGACTTGACTGTTTAACCACTAAACGGCGTCGTTTTTCGCATTTTTGTCTTTTTCCCGTGACATAATTTTAAGTTTGTAATCGTAAATGTTTCTATTGTAAGGTGTAACTTTTAATTGTCGATGTGATTTTAATGTAATGATTCGCTATTAAAAATTGTATATGCAAAATGTCTTATAAAGTAATTATAGTCTCTTCAAATTAAACCGATATTTAAATGCGTGATGGGGATAAAAATTGTGCTTGTAACATTTAATATTAAATAGCTTAATAGCTGAAAACAAACTAAAAAGCCCGTCTAGCTCAGTTGGTAGAGCGCAAGGCTCTTAACCTTGTGGTCGTGGGTTCGAGCCCCACGGTGGGCGTATGTTATATTTTTTTCACTTTTTGTAATCAAACTTTCGGAATTTTTTTTCAAGAAAAAACTGTTAATTCTGTAACTGAGTACTTAGAAAGTGTTCATGATATTTTATATTTTTTAGAACTAATAAAATCCTACTTGTGTATTTATCAAAACAAATAGCTCATGCGAACCCTTTTTTAATGGAAATCATATAATTAAAAATAAAATAAATTATATAATGGCAGCCCGTATATATGTATATATACACGAGTTTAGTTGGTTGGAGAAGTCTGTGTACTGTACGAGATCTGCAGAAGTTTATATACACACACTATATATTATATATATTTCTAACGGTATGATTACCAAAAACCTACCAACAAAACTTGAACAAAATGCAATCTCCTTTTACCACAACACCTCTACAATGTTTGGTCTTTAGCCCACCTGAAAAGAGAAGCATGTCTATTAGAGATCACACACTAACGCAATTACCAAACGCAATTACAAAACGCAAACGCTACCAATTAGCATTCTAACACAAACACTAGATGCTAACTATTATAACACGAGCTCATAGATTCGACGTGAATGCAAATACCAGACAAGAACCAATAACCAGCCTGCTTTTAGATACTTAGTGTTTGGGATTCAGACGCAGGTTGCAGCAGGTTACAAGCTAAAAACCGAACTTAAAAGCTTTGTTCAATAGATAAATGGATAAAGAGTCAGAAGAAAGGAGGAAGAAGTCTTACCGGAGAGGTGAGAGGAGACATCGAAGCTCAAAATTCAGTTAGTCTCAAGCTTTAGTTTGAGCTAGTGGTGGGGCTTGTGCCAAAGGTTGAAGATGGTGCAACTGAACTTGGCATTTGCTGAGAAGAAGCTCCATCAGCCCAAGCAGTCTCAGACGTCGGAGAATATGGCCTTGTCACTTTGTTTTTCATCATTCCCTAAAACGAACAAAATAGCGAAGAATCAATCTTATATGTTCAATTTTTGACATTTCCATGGTGATGGTAATCACT
>KE152099.1:133226-160254 GCA_000411095.1 Aethionema arabicum | reverse complement strand
AGAGAGAGAGAGAGAGAGAGAGAGAGAGAGAGAGAGAGAGGGGTTCACCTTTGAAGCATTATGACCGTACATGTTAATGGCTTGATCGATGGAAGAGTAAACGTCGAAGGCCTGCTTGGTGTTAGGACTGCATTTGATAACACGAACTTGTTCCTTGGACTCATTTGGCTTTGTTTTCAGGTAGAGAACAAGCCGTGAAGGTGGAGAGCTAGAGTTATCTTTTTTCCCGTTAATAAGTTCCATAGTTGCCAAATCATTCCATAAAATGTCCCACTGTATAGAACACGCATCTTTGGCCGGAACAAACTTTTTTCCCGTTATGGTGGATGGTTGCTAAAAACAATAAACATTACAGAATGTCAGAGAAATTCTTAGACACAGAGATCAAATTACACAAAACCTTATATAGAGAGAGAGAGAGCAAGATGGTATTTTGTGACTCACTTGCAGCAGTATCACTCTTCGATGTGTGATCATCAGGACTTTTCCTTTTGGAAGAGTGAAATGATTTTCGTAAGCATCTGTTAATGCAAACTTCCCACGTACTTTGAATAGATCAACCTGGCCGAGGAATGATCCAGATTCTGCCAACTGCAATATGACCTGAAAAAGCAAAATAAAGCGGGTTTGAACTTTGCAGAAGTACCAACATGCTAAGTGAAACAAACTAAAATATCTAGGGATACGTTAAAAAGGCTTAAATCAGGAGACAGCACAGTCCAGTAAAGGCATATCACAATTGCAACATAATAAATCCATCCCTCATCAGCTAACTATGAGAGCATCTAGCTACTCGTGCAATAGATGTTTAAACAGAGTCATGAGTACACAATGTACCTGTCCCTGTGCTCTGTATTCGTTGTAAGGACAAAGCAGGCTATCAGCACCAATAACTCTTGGAAATCTCCGGCGAAGAAGTTGTTCATCTGAAGTGATGGCAGCTGCTATCTTCATCCTCATCGCATTTGCACCTTCAGTGGTCTTTGACAGAAGATCAAGAACTCCACTCACCGGTTGGGCAGCAGCACCAATAATTCCTTTCCCAAAACCTGAGACAAAGCCTTCGACACCAGAAGACTTTGCACCTTCGAGAGGCTTTGTTAATATACCTGTGACTCCTCTAAACAGACCTTTTGCTAGAGCTCCGCCTCCTTCTCTGATTATATCACCGAAGTCCTCCACACCTTTGTTATCCTGCCACATGTAAGAAACACATGAGTAAAAGGAAACAAAAGAAAGAACCCATACTTGCATTCAGTATCAGAGGAAAATTCTGGTTTTAAGAAACTTTCTACGTATTATTAGTGAAGAGATGGAATCCAGCGTCGATCATCAGGAAACAGTAACATGAGCAAGAAAGAAAATCACAAGTCAGGAACGAACCTGTCTCTGTCGACTTTGGATGAACTTCTTATCCATTGATAATGCAGCTATGCCTTGACTCATATGTCCAAGTGCGCTGCTTGCATTTCCAAGAATATCAACACCTGACAGCAACTGAAGAGGCTGGCCAAGGAGGTCTTTCTTAACATTCCTAATAGCAGTATTGATCATAGTACTTTGGCGCATGGATATGCTCTCATGAAATCTTTCACTTATGCGCACCTGTTTAATAAAGGAAGAACTTAAAAAGAGAAGTGTGTATATATATACATATGTATACACACATATATTCAGCTGCGGGTTGAAGTGTAGTATTAATAGCCAAACTTTGTTTATAGGAAAACTTACTGGCATATTTTCCGTATTTCCAAGAGCAGTCATCAAGGAGGACCAAAATCCAAGCACTCCCCTTGGCCTTTGACTAGGGGACATGGCCATGGACACTTTAAATCTGACTTCTGAGATATTTAGAACTCTGCATTTTTGGAGGGGCATAACCATAAAGGTAAGTGTCGCGTATGAAACACTCGTTCAGTGAACAAGCTTATGTGCATCAGGAAAAACGCTTTACATACCCGATTTGGATAAATGGATCAACTGATACAGCAGTCGACTTAGAATCAGATAGCCTGCTCAAGTTGGCTTGTTGAATCATCTCATGAATGCGCCAGATAATAGGTTCGTGAATGTTTATTAGAAAGGCGGTATTCTCACGTCCCTAGGACAGAAATATAACAAAATGAGCAAACTTGAAAATAACTATCAAATCAGGCGTAAAACAGAAACCGTGTAAGCTTACATGGAAACCTATATACGGGTAGACACGGAGATCTAAGCCAGCATTTGATTGTAACGTAACAGAAAACTTCAAAATATGATCAGCTTTGTCTCCCGATCTTTGTGGTCTGAACAGAACTGGCATTGGAGCTAACGGCAATTGGTTATCCACTTGTATTCCTTGCATCCTTAGTTTGAACCTGTAAACAATTAGTGTTTAACATCATTTCAGAATATTTTGTTCGTATATGAACCAATAGAAACTGATCAGCGTGAACGCCAAATTATGATCTTAGCAAACGCTATCTATAAGAAATAATAAGCAACCTATTTTTCAATCTGAAAATATCTGGAAATTCAAAGTACAACTGCGTGTATAGAGAAGGTAATCTCCTAGTCAAGTTAGATATAAAGCCATTATGACAACTTCAGAATAGCTGATGATGGTCCTATTCGTGAATAAGTAGAGCTACAACTAAAGAACTGATAAACTCACCTGCTAAGCCCAGAGCCCAGGCCTGTTGAATATGCCACAAAAAGGTTTTGAATTGACATGTACAGTATTTCCTCAGGAGCTTGATCGATTACTGAGATCCCAAGCTCAGCAAGCTCAACAGTCACATGAAACTCAGATTCCTCCGAGGCAAGAAGATGAGATTGCTGGGATTCATTTCCAGAGAGCTCAGACAAAGATGATGCTGGAAGTCTTCTCCTTATACTTGAAGTAGACTCAATTGCAGGCATCCAATCACTGATTCTAACAATGTTTTTCTTGTTTTCCTTTACAATAGTAACTCGTATGGGTCTGGTAGGTCCACTCTCGCTTCGTGGTGGATGATCACCTATCTTATCAATATCGAATTTTTCCGATTTAGTTGGATCGCTTCCATCAACAAGGAGTTCAAATAGATGTCGTCTACCAAGATCTTCCCAGTAAAATGAAGATGCTGCATTAGGGGGAAGATACTGCCAAGACTCGCTGACACCTTCCACTTGGCGATAGCGAATAGGTAGAAATATGGAACGGTTTTCAATCCTAGCAGAGTTGATTCCATAAGAAAGTAGGAAGAAAAATATAGTCAGATACAGATTGTGAAATGAAGTAAAGATAGTGAGGGAAAAAACACTTGGATTAGTATACATCACTATATCAAAAAAAAAATCATACAGATTCCACTTATTAGTTCTATTCACCAACCCAACTACAGTTTTGAGGAACATCAATGGCATCAACCTTTTTGTATTCTTTAGTGCAAATGTGATCTATCAGTTCAATGCGTACCGCTTAAAATTCAAGCAAAAACAAATCTGGTAGATAGCTGAAGCATGTGTGTGTACCTGTAAGGGCCAGAGATCGAGTTTGGCCTGAAAATAACTTCGTAACGTGAGCTTTTTGTGCCGCTTCTGACTTGCACTCTCAGCTGCAATTGTTCAGTCCCATCTTCTCTTGCTACAGAAACACGCATTAGACCTTCAGTCAAGACACTGAATGGCGAGCTCCAACTATATCCCTTCACTCGTAACTGCAAATCCGCCATCCGCCATAAGCACATAGATTATCATTAGAAAAGATAGGAATATGGAGGTAAATCACATACCTTCAGCATCTCTAGCCGGGTAGAAGTCTGCCATCGAAAGAGCTTTGGTGGATCAGAAGGATTAATCCATTCTTCTGTCTGACAGTCACACTGTTGAAGACAGATGCTCACGCCCACCCTGTTGATGAATAAAGTGTGCGGTTGGAAATGAATAACCTGAAAAAAAGAGACAGAGTCTGCTGTTTAGTTTGGAATATGTTAATACAACTGGAACTCGTTATTCTGATCACAAATATGTGCTGATCCACAAGAGCTAGCACTCAGATTGTTATAAGCGCTGATCTGCCTCTAAACATCTTGAAATACTATAGCATGGAAAAAGCCTAGTGTATAGCAGCATCATGTGAATCTTTACAGAAAGCAAGATATAGACAGAAACAGTTATACTAAGTACGGAATGCCAAGCTGAGTTTGCACGGAAGATAGCAAACGACGCAAATCAACACCACTTACATGCTATACAAGAGAACTAATTTGCCAGACAAGCAGTTACATAAATATGCCCAAACAATGAGAAAATATATATCTCAGGAAAGTTGATAGCTGACCTTTGTTCTGTCAGATGTCATATTTAAAACTGCTGAGAGATTGTAGTACGAGGCATCTGAGCAGAAGGCCTTTACATCTATGCGTTCCTGGAATTGAATTTGTGGTTAATAAAAGAGTAAATATTCCAATATCACACAACGATCTAAAGAAAACAAGTGCCTCAACCAAACAAAAATGAGGAAAATCCTTTGTACATAAGTATGTCAGCAGTAGTTTAAATTCAAGCCATCTTTGAATAAGCAATTTCAGCTTTAGCAAGTTACCTTTTTCTCAAGCTCAAGAAGAGAAATTCCAGGACTGTAGATGTCAGAATCCCGAGCCGCGACAGCAATACCAATTCGTGGGGAGACATACGAATCCTTCTGAGATGAAAATAGCACAACACCACTGCGACCAGCTGATTCTTGTGGAGAAAGCATGCTAGGCATGGGACTAGTGTCCTCAATAACCTCAAGCACACGGACATTTTTCTTCTGTTGTCTCTTCTCCATCGAATATACAGGATTTCTCTTAAAAGATTTAGAAGACCTAGACAGGCTGGGGGAGCCAATCTCTGAATTTTCTGATGGTTCAATCTCCACCACTCTATAACCTAGAGGCAAATATGAATCATTTGTAATCCAGTATGGAACAAAGAACCTTATAGTCTTTGGTGCAGCCCCTGTTTCTCCCACATCACGTTCTATACTTACCCGCAATCTCCTGAAATTCCATAAAAAGTGTATGAGGTTGCAAGAAACTGTATATTCGTGGAAAGTGGCCTTGGGCTATTTGACAGAAAGAAAATCCATCATCATTTGTTTATTTACAGCATAATAAGATTCATCAAACATAACTCATAAATATTCAGCTAGGGATCAGTCCTAGGGTTTACGCTAGAAGTATTATACTGGGAGCAATGATAACTTGGTTATGTGGCCCGTCCATGATTGGGGCATAAAATGCTCTTTACCGCATTTTTAACATTGTATATATTTGAATCTGGTAATAAGCTAAGTAACAAGACTAACAACTCCAGGAAAATGAAAACTCAAAAAGAAACAATAAGAATGACAAACCTTTTGCTCTGTTGATGGACGAACCAAAAGGATGAGACGCTGTCACTTGAAGACAGATCTAAAACAGGAATAGGATCCTAGAAAAGAAAATTGAAATTTGGCAGAAATTCAGTATAACGCAAAGCAAAAATCAAGTATGGATAGATTCTGCTGTAGGATATTGAGGCCAACCTTTTCCAAAGCCCAACCACCATGGACAGCTAATGTCAGATACACAGGTCTCTGAATATCTGCTGAGTATACGTGAGCACTCTTCCTTGATGATACTACACCTTGTTGTCGCTCTAGATATGTCCCTTCTCTTGTCTTTTCCCACACTGTGAATTTGACTGGACAAGGAAGTCTATTTTCTAGCTTCAAAGGAGAACTAATAGAAATTTTCCAATCATAAACAGGTGCATTAAGGTCTGTATGAAGGACGGACGCATCTGCTCCTATGCTGAGCCAGAATGGCTTACTCCCAGTGGAGGGCTGACAGAAAAAAAGCATATCCTTCTTCTCTAGCTGGTTTAATTTCAAAGAAAAAGTCGATGGTCTACTGCTTTGCTTGAATGTCTGCTGCCGAGTAAGCAAACCTTGATCAACAAATGGTTGGTCTTTCCCGCAACCAGAACTCATGGCAATGCAACTTCCCCATCCATAAGAATGATTAGGGTTTTCAACCCCTGGCCTGACTTGTAGGCATTGTTCATTATCCTTTGATAAACATCCCCATGGTAAAACATAGGAAGATCTAGGGGCGATCAAAGCATTATGTTTGCTTGCCCCTAAAGAGATATTCTGATCAGAAGATAAGGATATCTCTAAATTGACATCTGAATCGTTTGAAACTGTAGCTAAACATCTGAAAGTTGCGTGCTTTCTTCCATTTCTCATAGAAACCTCCATTGCAATAAAATCATTTTCAAGTGATTTCGGAGCAACAGAAAGGGGAAGCAGCGACCGTATGCTATGCCATGGCTCATCAGGGCGTACTCCAATCCAGAAACCAGTGTCTCCGTCAAAATCCTTACTTTCCTTATTTCTTTGTTGGTTGGGGATTATAGTCTTCTCAAAATAAGATGTTGAGACAAGCAAGCACCCGTTGTCTTGTATATCTTCAGCAGTCTTCATTTCATTACATGCATCAAATGGAGAATGGACAATGCATGTTATATAAGTTCGAGAATAACAATACCACACTGATATAAATGAGAAACAACCAACCTTTCTCTGAAGCGTATAAGAACTTATATTCTCAGCATCATTTGGTTGATGTAACATCCTTACTGAAGCTACTTTTCTAAACTTATTTTCCGCATGTCCAACAGGAAACGAAAGAGAGCCAACAACTTCCCCTGTATAAATCAAAGCTTACTGTCATGCAACATAGGGACAATCTCGACTCAATAAATTCTTGGAAACATAACCAGTGTATTTTATTCAAATGAACTATAAGCATTACCAATTTACTGACAAAATAACCCACACCAACAATAAAGATAGCTGCTTTCGTGGTTATGCATGAAGAAAAAATAAAAGAAAAGAGCTCTAAGAAGTCATAGCATTGAACCTTTTCCAGCTTTAGCAGCAAGGTTTGTCACCTCGACCTCCAATCTGGCCGATCCCTATAACAATCAAATAGAAAATAGATACTCATATCAGATCAGTTCCACAACCGTGGCAATTGTTTCCAGTTGAAAAGGGAATATTGCAGGAGAAATAACTTATTCCAATTGTCACTACTAATATAAACTATACTGAACACTGGGAGAGTAACAAGCCATGATATTCTCTTTTAGCTCAATGCCAATTCTAGGTTTAATTGCTTATAATAACACATGTTTGATGGAGCAGTGAATATAAACAAGGGAGGCATAAAATGAATCGTTTCCTTGTTTACTACCTTCCTTGGAATTTCAAAAATGAAAATTTCATTCCACTTGGAAGTGCATTCTATCAAGTCATTGACAGCTGTAGTGGAAGGCTTAATGCACTTTGTCCTAGCACTTTGAGGAAAAAGCTTTTGTGATTCTGCACCCTGACTATCTACAACGAGGCGCAGGGCACAAAAGAAATTGTGACTGTTGCCGTCATCAACTATATGCAAACCCTGCATAAAAGAGTGGAAATGCCATCTTAGCTAACAGACAACTGTAATGTTTTCAAACAACACACAAATATGCAAAATATATGTATAGAAACCTTAGCCTCAAGAATCTGCACAGTCATGTAATGGCGTGCTTCTCTAGAACCTTCTGCGGTATTTAACCTATTGGAGAACCTTGGAGGTGGAACCCAGACAGGAGTACTTTCGTTGTGACACAATTTTACAACTACATCTGAGTTATCTTCCAACTTTTTCAGATATATGTCACGACCGAGTTTATTCTCTACCACAATGGTCTGAAAATCATCTTCGTCAAGAGCTGAAAAAGCTGAAAGATCCCCACTCTCTCGAGAGACGCCTGCTTCCTGTACCATACAGACTAGTAAGTATGAAGTATAAAAAATTTATTATATGAAAAAGAAACAAAGAATCCTTACTTCGTTCATTTTGGCCGCTCTTTCTTCAAGTTCTAATTGCCTTCTCCAAGAAACAAGGGAATCACCAAGAGTTTCAAGGTTTGCAGCACTAACATTTATGTTCAAAATGTTAGTAACAGCGATTCGCAGCCGTTTTCCTGGCTTTGATGATTGAATCATACCAGTATCATATGTCTCCAACCTTCAAAATTAAAGAGAGACATCAAAATAACATTAAAACTAGGATTAGATGTAGTTTTATCTTCCAGTAAGGAAAAATAATAAATATAAAAGTACTATCTGTACTTGAATATTCCATCAAATGGCTCCAGCAGAGGCTCCCACGCTTCCAACTGTGGGTTAAATGTTGAGGCAGCGATTGAAGAGATGAGTACTGCATTCATAGCATCAGGACGACCATGAGTTGCTAGCTTGATGTTGGTGACAGTTGTGTCAAATAGAGGAGTCATCTGGAGGCATTCAGAAGAAGGTCAAGACTACAAACTAGGTTACAATAAATTGGCTATTAACTTTGACCATAATAACATACCATCCCATGCAAGCCATCTAGAAGTGTCAGAGAGAAGCATCTCAGCTTAATTTCTGCATTTACATTTTCTTGTGCCTTCGGTTTCACAGATTCTCCTACTGCGAAAGCCAACCGACTTGATGGTTTTTTGAGATCAGAACGTGCAAGAAACGTTAATGCCTAGAGAAGGTATCAGCAGCTATCAGGATTAACATAAACAGACAGACTATCCTGATATTTAATGATAATGAGTCAGAGGAAAAAGGGCACATAATGAAAAGTTAAATTGGTTGTTGAACCTGATTATCAACTTTCCAAAGGCTCCAGCATTGAGAAGACTTTGAAGTTGAAGATCTTGAGATAGAAGCTTCATGAATGTTAGTTTGGTTAACAAGATCAATCCTCGGACAACAGAATGAATCCACATGTGGTGGCTCGTCAAATTTAGTGAGAACGCATCCTAGAGAAACATAACCGGGAGGTGCAATAGGGAACCAGCAGAAAACTTCATCCAAACCTTTTCCCACAATATGTGCAACTTTAGTGAACTGCACAGGGTTCGCAGCAATCTCAGAGTCATCTGCTTTGAAGAGTATTCCAAGTGCCGGTGGCTCCAATCTATACAGAGAAAGAGGGATTAAAAAGGTTGATACATTTGTATAAGAAAACAGCCCTTTCATGTACTCAAGAGACATATAAAGTTTACAACAATTGTTACTAACCCTTCAGTTATGCTATCACCCAATATGGAAAAACCAGGACGTGGTATAGGTCGCCATACTGAGACAGGCCTACGAAGATCACCACCCTTGTCCCACCAGATTCTCTCAAAGTTCGGAGTTGAAACATGATAACTAGTTGCCTTAGAAATTGACCTGAGAATGTCCCATCCTGATGAACTTCCAGCCTGATCATTTGTGTTTTCGCTTCTAGACCCACTTTTAGCTGGTGATGAGTCAGAGAATGGAGATGACTTCAATGGAAGGGGATTCCAAAGAAGACAGTGACTGAGCCCAGAACTATATTGTTTGGAAGGAGCCGCAGTTGAAGAATGAGCATAGAATGATCCAAGAACATTATCAGCACGCCACATGCTAAACCCAGATTCAAATGACGGACTTGCGGGCACGGTGTATATGCACTCAGAGAAACTGCTGGAAGATACAAGGTCAGACCGTAGACAATAAACAATGTGATCAGGTGGTGGCCCACTTCCTAAATTTGCAACACATCCGATAGCAGTGTATCCTGCAGGAGCTACAGGCATCCAGAGGGAGCACTCATTGCTATCACGGGAATGTTGGCCATTATCCCCCTTTAAATCTTGAATAGCAGAGAAGAGGCCAATACAGTTAAAGCCGACTGGCTTCCTCACACGCCCATATGTATTACTGACTGCCATTACTGCTTGAGTAGGAGGAATAGCCCTGGAAGGAAAATTCTCAAAAGAATCAATGATAATTGGTAGTATAAACTTCTAGAGGGAGATGACATCAGTCCTCTCGGCTAAACTCTTTTCAAACAGTTGTAAGCACAAGCGCCAGTATACTAAACGAGAGACTGAAATGTTATACCCAAGTACGAGTTAAACTGGCAACCCCAATAGGACGAGAGAGCCTGTTTATTTCTACAACAGTCTAATATATCGTACGGATGCACTCAAGTGCTACTTAATAACCAGATGACCCACTAATAATTTACTACCTTGACGTCACACAGTCTCCCAATATGACATAGTTCGAAGGAGCCTGTGGCCTCCAAATCGTCAGGTTGTTCCTCGGCCCATTATCTGCTCACCAGTCCCAAAACGAAAAAATTAACAGTGCTACATAAACTCATACGGCTTTTTAAGATTAAACCGTGCTACATAACTTTACTGGTGCCATACCTTTTGGGGAGACCCAAATCCTTTGGAAGTTGGTGCATGAAGCTAAAGGAGGAACATTTCCAGATTGCAATGCTCCAGTTACTTGGCTCTGCAGATTCAATAGGAGAGAAAGAGCACTCAAAGAAAGATGCATGTATATATCAGTTGACATCAACGACATATTTGTTTTCTCTTTGACAGAAGTATATCCCCCTGAAATATCGACAGGATCAAGAATGATAAGACCAGAACCAGTTTCGACCACCAGATTCTTAAGCAACGCACGAACCCAGATGTCATTTTCTTTTGAGGCATACCTGTTGGAAAATGAGAAGAAATACATCAATAGTGTAACTTGATACTTCAGAGCCAATAAGCAACTAGGAAGAACAAAACTTGTTGTTGAAGTCAAGTATGTAAAGTAGAACTTTCTTGTATGAAAAGAAACTGATAAAAAAAATTATCGATACCAAGAATTACTTAACAATATACTTACATAAAACTAAAATCCAATTTCACTCGCAAAAGCTTTTCTACACCAGACGAGTCATCCAAAGAGGATTTTGTGCCATCAAAGAATGTGAACTCGGGAGAAACAACCTGCAATAAAACCAAAGGGGAGATTATTTTTTTTTTTACAATGAAATTGAGGAAGCCAAAAAAAGTTTCCATTTTCACTATTTAGACAGACCTGGAATTCAGAATTTGAGGAAAAGGGCTACTGAAAAAAAAATTGGACAACAGACCTCATAATAAACAATTTTACGAGTCAAAAGAGCATGAGAAAAAAGAACACTAAAATCAGAAAAGTACCAAAAAAAATCACGGTAACAAGTATAGAGATAAACCATGTAGAGGTTGACTAGTCTCAACCCAAAAGAAGCGCAAAAAATCAAAGTAACTATCAAGTTTGCGCTGTTGATATTAAGTAAACTACCTGAGCTTCAAAGGTATAACTCTGGCCAGACTTTAAATCATCCGGACAATTGTCTGAAACATCTAATGATTTGTGCGCATTGCTAAGCACGTTATCAGGATTAGACGATGTCTTTTCTAACATTGATATATCCACACCATCTTCTGGGGAAAATAAGCAGCTACTCTCATTACTCAAGTAAATGCACTTGCTCAGAAGCGATCCATTCTGCCACATTGAAGGGAAAAAAGAAAACAAGTTTTACCAAAAAAAGTAAAAGAAAACAAGCAGCTAGCAGAAATAAAAAATCTTGGCAAAAGGGCAGTGTGAAGCAAGAAAAGCAATAATATATTTCCTTCTCCTCTCCACGCTTTAAGTGGGAAAATTTTCTGAGCATGCTAAGTGACTATGTAAAATTACATATGTGTTTAATGCACAAAATAGAAAAGAAAAGAAGAGTGTGTTTACCTTAATTTTCACATTGATGAACCGCAACTTCTTTCCATGCCCAAGGACTATGATGGGTTCTAATCGTCCTAAATTAGTATCCTTTTCTCCGTATTCACTCAATGATATTACCTTTCCACATCCATCATAGACATACTCATCAACCCCCAGCGCATCTGCTACTAACTGTCGACAAGGAGACAGATGCACAACTTCTTCCACTTGTTTATAGAGAGGCTCAGAGAGAATTATGCCACTATTTCTAGTAATTGGATCGTTTCTTGGATCCAATGTTTCATCTCTCCCGGTTATTGCACGCAAAGCTGGGACAAAAAATTCACCAACTGCAAGAAGAAAGTCAGGTACAGCAAGTATACGAGGTTGTTGAACCCGCACAACGCATGACTGAGAAGAAGCTCGCCATCTATAATCCATCAGTAACATCGTTGAACATGGTGCATCAAAGTCAAGAACCGCCCTAGAATTGACTCGCTTAAAGCTTCCCTTATTAAGAGAAAAGGGCAAAGATCCAGAAGAAGCTTGCTTAGAAGCATCGACCGATGATCCAAGCATCAGCCGCATTTCCGGCTTTGTGTTGGGACGGATATCTAGAACAGAAATTTTAGGAACCGACACATACAAATCTGTCTCGGATAGTGACGTCATCCTGTAGGATACCCATAATCCTTCAAGCTGTTGGATCAAAGTGAATGAAAAATTGGTACCAAAGATATGGTGTAGTTCTGAGAAGACAGTTTGTACAAGTAATAGAAGAAGCAGGCTAAGACGTACGTACCTCAACATGAGCTAATGGTGACTCTTCATTAGCACTGTTACGTAACTCAAGAAGAGCATAATTGATATCAACGGCCAGAATGGTTACTGTACGTGACATTATCATCTGACTATTCAAGTTAACTTTTTCAACCAGCAGACGCATTTGATCTTTGGGACCAGAACTGCTGCCACGAAAATCTGGAGGAAGCTTTGGCTCCTCAACTAAATTCATCATTAAGCAACTTACGATGATATCATACTCTTTGTCAGATACCACACCATGCAAGAAATCAATCTGCAAAGCAAAATCAAGAGCATAGTTAGTCCTAAAACAACACTGATACCAGTTGTAAGATGACTTTTTCAAGCTTGCCTGAAAGGCAATAAGCTGTGGCTACTCTATCCTTTTAAGATAACAACGCTTAAGTTATCAAGGTAAGCCTTAAAACTTGTAACTTTAATAAGCATAACCATCCATAGTCTTACAATATTACGAAACAAAGACAAACACATATATACTTTGCTTAAGTTCCTGACTATGAAAGCAACTATCTAACTACGTCAAACATATAGAGAGGTTGAAAACCTACCTTAACCTCAAGCGACAAAGTTGGGACTTTCTTAAAAACGTCTCTGAGGCTGCGCCGGACAAAGATGTCCAATCCCTGGCCTTCTCTTATCATTGGTTTACCAATCGACCCATTTATGCCTACCGACATATTTAGTCCAAGAATCTTTGCGAATAAAACAAACAGTAACATTAGGCGAGTCAAAGTTTAACTTTATAGAATTTTATTCCGAACGTTAGTACAACTAATCCGTATGTATCAAAAAATATATACCTGTGCATGAAGAACATCTAATCGTACAGCACTGGCATCTTTCTCCGGACACCCATGCCAACTAATTTCATTTGACACCTCCAGCTGGCCAAGGTCAAGCTGAATGTAACTGCAACAAATAGAAGTGTTGAGCTCTTACAAAGATTTAAGAGAAAAAAAGAGCAGAAGCATACATTTCGAGATTCAGTGAAAAAAGTAAGAAGGTGCTGAGCTCAAGCTTGAAAATCTTTAGAACTACATGAGAAGGATCACCTCTCGAGAAGGTGTCAAGAGTGTTGTCCTAGACCTAAATAAGCATAGCACATATTTAAGTATTCCCAACACACTTTTACTTACTCTTTGCTCAGAGAATCTCTAGGCACAACAATTATTGGAGTGTCTAATGAAAGATCCAGTTTCAGTGCAGTCGCACCGTCCATCTCATACTTCTGGATTAGCCACTCAAAGCCTCCAACTTTGTCAACAAGCTTAATGACTTCTTCCGTGTGAGGAGTGGCAAGTCCCATGAAGTATGCTGTTACCTACAAACCATCTCATAGGGTTAAAAAAGAGCAATGTATAACTTTTGGTAGCAATTATGGTCAACTAGGTAAGTGACAGGTTAAGTAATTATAGTACCTCTTGAACAAATCGGTAGAGGAAGACAATGCGGACAGCTGATAATTTGCCAGATAAACTATAATCATATCCTTCATAGTCGTCATCCCCAGTACTATATGAATTGAATTTGAACTGCAAAGTCAATTAAGTATTAAAACAGATGTACATCGACAACAAATAGGAATCACCAATTTCGCAGAAACGGCAATGACATCTAAAGCAATTTATAGATTATATTCACTACCTTGATAAGAGACTCAACACCAGGATCACGTATGTCGCAGAGCCAACTCCAGCAGTTTCCAGAGTCTAAAGATTTGTCACAAAGTTTGAAATTTCCCAGAGTGCCTTCTATTGAAAGAGAGCTTGGGTGAACCTTGAAAAATATGTAACTTTAGCCAAGGGAGCAGTTAACTAAAGGAGATTCCTAATGAAGCTAATTCTGTATGATCACAACATTAAGCTAGAGGACCAAAGTACAAATTCAAGTTTTGAGAATCACAATTACAATAGTATTGTGAATAAATTGGTTTTCGTTTTGTACTACTGTATAAGGTCAACATTAGGAGTGAGCTAAATAAAATTGAATCGAATAAGATACCAGGCAAATATTTCTTACCTTAATGTCCAACACAAATCTTTCCTGCACAAACATCGCAAGCTGAGAACTATCCTCCTTGTTGAGAAACACAGTTACACTATCAACATTCATGTTCAGGTAAAACACTACACGGTCTTTACCATATCCAAGTAAACCTTCAATACGTCCACTTTCATCATTCTTTTCTTTCTCACTGTCAGATTTTTCAACTGTCTTAGTGTTTGCATCTTTATCATTTCCCACATATGTTGCAGCGCTCAAGTCCAATCCAAAACCAATTAAAGCAACAAGAGTCGGTCTGCTGCAAAAGAACTCCAGTTTTGACATGCGAATGCTCATCTGAAATTGATTTCAATAGAACTTAGCAAAGTTGATAAGTATATCTGCACTAAGACGTCTTCCATGGTCTTACGTTACATACCTGTGTGTCAATTCCATTATAATCGCATGAACTAGAACTCCTTGTCAGGAAGACAACTGAAACGAAGTCTGAGAAATCACCACCCTGCACCTCATAAAATACCTCATCGGATATGCTTTTGCCCAGAGATGTATCTTTTTCATGAAATACGCCTTCAGCATCCTCGGTTCCCCCATGTGCATCGGAGTCCATCATCATGCTGCATTGAATCATATCCATATCCGGAGTACCTGGATCAGTGGGAGACATAAACTCTGGCAAAGCATCTGTGAAGGCATCGTCATCATCTGCATGTCCTACAGGTGTTTCCTTGTTATAGGATCCATATGCTTCATGTAAGTTTATGTCTTCGTTCTTCAGAACAGAGTAAGCCAAATATTGAGTACTTCCTGACTGCTGACGCTGAAGTTCATCTTTAATTTTTAGAGAGTGCAACTTAGTCCTAACGGTTAAGCCACTCTCTGAGCTTATCATGTGCACCTACAAAACAAAACACAGAAATAAAAGTAGCTTCAATAAACATATCAAGATAGCGAACACTCTTAATGGCAAGAAATACAAGCATTGAAGCAATGGACGACTTAAAAAGTGATTTAGCAAAGATTATGCTAAGAAAATTATCATTTCATAAACCTTAGTCAAAGATACTGTGGCTCTGTTGGTAGTTTCCTTGGTATGCTTACTAGATTATTAAGAAATAATTATCAACTAAACCTGAACCAGATATTATGGAGCTAATTTGCTCAAGTTTGGTAGCCCAGCAGACCGCGCCTATAAGCCTCACTACTTCCTATGTCAATCTCGACAACATCAGCTTAAAATAACTGAATAAGTCTGAATAACACTAACCTTTCCCCCGGCAGCAAGAACTTCAAGAAGCAAAACCTCTTCAACCCGCTCATCAGAGTCATCTTTGATCTATGGAAGAATATTAGGATGTCAAAAATCAAGTAAAAATCAGGACATAATGATTTCACAAAATCTAAGGCTTTACCGGGTAAGTAGTATTGAGTAATAAATGAAAACATCGAAAAAGCTGATTAAATTAAGATGAATGAGATAGTAGAAATAAGAGGGATAAATACGAGAAGAATTGGATAAGTGGGAAAATGATTTTCTGATACTTTGCTGTAGAAGAAGTTTTGTCTATTATCTACACATATCTAATTGGAAGATATGGTATTTTCTGAAACTTTTTACATTGATTTAATTTTTTCATTGTAACTAGTTAAATTTAATTATTCAGCTAGTTTTATTCCAATAGAAGACACACCCGTTAAACCTTAATGGTTTGTCAGCTCAAGCACCAACTAAAGTTCCAAATCAGCAAGTCCTAAACAGTACAGACATAAACATATATAGAAAGCTGATTGCGGCTAACCTTCCCGTATAAGTACAACTTCGTCTCAACCAAAGCACCGTTAATGACAAGATCAGCAGCTTTCAAATCCCTGGTCTGAGGGTCTTGAATATTAGTATCGCCATCACTTTTATGACCAAGTACATCCCCCAACGGAGGAGCCTAATAAGGAAAAGCATTTTGTGCATTAGCCAAACCCAGCCATCTCAAATAGAAAGCCCAACGAAATTAGGGACAAAGGGATTTAAAGATATACAGAAGCTTGATAGGTGGCTTGAACAAGTCCTCTCAGCCAAGCTGCCTTCTCCTCCCCCTGAAACTCTATGATCCAGGTGCTAGAAGATTCCAAAACCTGAAGAATATGTAAGATACATCATTGTTCATAGAAAACAGAAACAAAGAATGCTACAAATAAAGAGAGACTGTGCAAGGATATATATGAGCTGGCTTTTTCTCCATTATTACTTCCAAAGCACCTTTAACTAAAGTAAGGTCCCAAGAACCATCAACACTCTCAACCATGTATTATTCATGTAGGTAGCCGTTCCCAGATTCAGCAAGCGTATTCAATTCAGTAAAACTGTATATGTAATTCCCTGGAAGACTTATAAATTTCTCGGTTCTAACACGACTTCTATCATACACAACTAAGCATCGTAGCCTACCTTCTTAAGATCCATTCCCCTTGGACCAACAGCAAGGCAGTATGGCGAACCACCAACATTTGCTGGCGGAACCTCATAGACTTGCTTGCCAGCCATGCTGCACGTACAAAGTTTGTATTTTAGACGTCTGATATTATTACATGCAAAAATCTTAATATAACATGTACTTTTTTTCCCATATACTTAATAATTATAAAATGACAAATATAGTACACAGAAACAAATCATGAAAGAAGAGTAGCTCAAACCTTAAATAACGCTGATACCCGGATGACCTTTCTGATTCAAATGCATACAGATATAACCCAGATAGAACAAGGTAACATGGTTGCCATGTAGCGACAGAGTTACCGATTCCCTGAAACAAAGAGATTATATAGAAGCATATTCTCATAGATATCAATCATACTTACAAATTAATTACGCATAATAGTGCATACCTTCCAAACTAAGATTCTAGCATCAGTAACAAGATCTGCAGGACTACAAGGTTGGAATCCATCTGGGATATCATCAATAGGAGGTTGGCTGTAGGTTTTCATAGCACCGTACAATATCTTAAACAGTTGCATGATCCTCATGTATCTTGTTGGTGAGAAATGAACACCAATATTTGGCACTTGGATGGAAATTCTTGTGGATGGGTAACTTGGATGAGGTACTTTGATCTTAAGGAAAAAAAAATCTGTGTGAAGAAATACCTCCTTGTAGCAACTGACTGATTAAAGTAAATGATGGACGAGGAGATACCTGATCAACAATAACTGCCATCCCACATCTATCAATAAGAGAATAAATGTTGTCTGCTTTCTCTAAAATGGGAGATAGAACCGGCTGATTGTTGAAATCTTCCATGAGTAAACTGCAACCTTGATTGTCAGATCCACAGTCCGTAAAAAAAGCAGCGATATCTCTACCGGAAATACAGAAACGGGAATAAAGGTTTTGTCTTTGCTCCTCAGAACGAGTATCCTGAAATTGTACAAAATATAAGAAAATAGGAGAAACACTAGTAAAGTCAAGAGGGTTTTCTGGAGACTTACCATAGTGGTTAGAGTAAAATTACCAAAATCCAAAAGGAAATGGCTACTGCACTTGGACGATCCTGCAGACCTCAAAGGAATTCTCACTTTCGGAGCATCAAGATCAATGTCGAGAGCAAATCTGATAAACCAAAGACAAAGCAGAAAAGAAAGCAGGTGAACAATTTGCTACATGTAGATATTAAAATAAGTTAATCTAATTTCCCTTCAAGAGACGACAAAATATGATAAGAGTTTGTTCCATGCTACTTTAGTCAATACGAAATCGTGCAAGTAAAAAGAAATGCATCTTTATCAAGCCGTTGCAGCAAAATACAGCATTCATTTCACACATTTCTTCCAGAAAACTAATTGCAAATCCAGGAAAGGAACCTCAGTGATAACGAAATTTATAACCCAAGTCAAATTATTCAAACCTGCTTTGCTCTTCCAACACTATTTGAAGTTGCTCCTGGGCCCGTCGTGTCACTTCCTCTAGTTTCATCTAAAGTCGGGAACAAAATTAAATGCTACAGCTCATAAGTTTGCAGGAAAATCAACGTACAGAGCCCTATGATTGTATCAATCTCTAAAGATTTGTGTAATTATGGATGCATCAAAGATCAAAACACACATCTTATTACACCGTCACAATATATGCAACAAAATATCTGTGCAGTGTAAGTGTAAGATTTCCATGCTTAACACAGATCACTACAACAGTACCTGAAGTGCAGCAGCAGTTTCCAGTGCAACAGTAGGACTAACAGCATTACTTCGCTTCAAAAACTCCAATACACGATCATAACTTTCAGTCCAGATCTGCAAATATGCAAAATTCTCAACTATGCTCAATGCAATGGTTCCAAATGCACACAAAAAAAAGGAAAGATAGAAAAATGCTGCAGTGCAATTAAAATTAGGCAAGGCAAAAAATAATGAAAACGAAAGGAAAGTTACTTGTAACTCTTCATTCCAGATTCCAAAATCCTAAACCCTAAACAGTCACATCACATGTTACATCATCATACCCTATACCATATCCCACAATTTCCAAAACGAAAGGAAAAAAAAAAGTAAAAAGCATACAGGAGCTTTTATACGTCCAAGCCCTCCCTAAGGCCCTGATCATTTATTCTCCCCAACCCCCAGACAAACACACACTTAGTCAATGCCATCAGATAGGTATTAGATAAAGGCTGTCATACTCTGGTCATGTCAATAACGTGACTATTTTAGACAGATCTACAGGTCCATGTTTCCAGTGTATACATATAACGAAATTACCGTAGCATGACAAGGAGATATTGTGGCTGCTAGCCTCCAGTCAATATTCTCCCCAACCGGTGCATAGACAAAACTAGCCACCAACGCGTTTGTCTTTCTCTCACTGCTTACGCTCTGCATAGCCAGCATAAACAGAGAGGGAAGGGGTCAAATTTTCAACCTTATGTAGAATCTTAATCCTGGAGACTGATGACCTAGTCAAACGAAAAAGGAAAAAGAAACTGAAAACAAACCTGCGCAAGCGAACCTTCTGGCGCAGATAAGCCATAGAACCTCAGTGAAACATCACACTGAGTACTCCGATGTCTGAACTTGGTTGTCACATCAAGCTGCTCAAACCTACCACAAAGCATCTCGGTCTGATTTATATCAACAATCTTTGCTGCACCTTGACCAATTGATATGGTTACAAGAAAGTGAGTCATATTCTGCATCTCCTTTCCTGAATACAAAGTCATCTCTTCATCTGGTTGATGGCTCAGTAACTTGTTTATGGCCTTCCATTCTTCTTTAGTCAATCCTTCCCCCAACAATTTAGATCCCCCAACAACACTATCGGCCTCAGGGTCATCTTCTGCTTCTGTCCGCCTTCATGAAGCACATAACCAAAAAAGTTAAAACAAATGGTTTCCACCAGTGATTTTGCGTTCATCTATGTGATAATAAAAAAAATTGAGCACCCAAAAAAGAAAAATAATAAGCTCAGAAGGAAGCAACAAACTCCACTGACCATTTAAATGAGAACCAGCCTCCCTTTTTCAGCTTTCTCTGCTCAGCTGCTTCTTTTGACTTTACAGATTCTAGCTTTGCATGCGCAAGCAACCTATTACGCGGATACAACAAGAAATAGAATGAAAAGACAAGGAAAAAGGAGAAGGAAACGCATTGATAGGGCAGTGTCTTTAACAACTCAGCGAAAATAGAGATGAAGAATGGCAGAGTTTGAGATCCTTATGAGCAAGAAAGGGTATGATAACACTAAAAGTAAATTCAAGCATTTTATCAAATAATCCAAGGCTTGAACCTCCAGCATATAATTATTGCTAGGGACAACTAATAGTCGCGATACCAGGTGTTAGCATTACTTTAAGAACAAAAAGGAGCACAAAAAGAAAATGAGCTAAACCATCCTGAAACGGATAATGACTCTAAATCATATTACTATATACTTAAGCACATCACAAATACACCACTCTTAACAGGACAGTGTCAAACAACCTCATCCGTAAATTATGTGAGCCTAACTGCATCTACCTGCCTCTATGGCATAGGCAACAGCAAACTTATCAACTAGAAAAATATAATGCAGATACCTAAGAGTGTAATCTACTCAGTATACTCAAAACTAAAACATGGCACTGTGAACTTTATCTCCTAATCTATTCAGAGATCAAGTGTTAGCCAATTGGAATTCCAATTGTTTGCATCAGAAGGTGGAACCCTGACCATGTTATAAAAACACATACTTGGCACTTGAAACGTGGTATGTTCACTACCTCCATAAAAGAATCACTTTGGAATCAAGATCCATTTCGATTTCTCTCATATCTGCGTGCTGAGAATTTGATGGCTGCTGTAGAAAAGTGGCATACAACTGTATATAGCGCCGACGTAATTCACAGAGATGATGAATACTATCCCAGGAAAATCGATAGCTGAAAGGGGTCAATATATGAAAATCAGATCTCATATACAATAAATCCACAGATCTGGAACACGCACACTTTACCAAGAAGGTCCAACAAATTATGCAAGACTAAAAATGATTGTTTTTCCAAAGAAATGCTAGTTATTTTCCTACTATGTCAGTGAAATCCTACTTTCCAGAGAGAACATTTAAAAAAAGAAGAAGAAAATTTACCACAATCTCCTTTGTTGCAAGCTAGCCTGAACAGCATAACGCCACCACAGACGTGGAGCCTCTGAAACAGGAACCATAGGCCTCAAATGTGAAATCTCTATATACGTTTTGTATCTGGAAACAACTTCAACTAGCTTTATCCAATCGTGATATTGGTCCTGTTTAAGGGAGAAGAGAAAGACAATACAAATTACTTAAATCCAGCAACTCAAAGAAAACCACTAGCAAAGCAACATTAGGAGTTGAGCTCTAATGGATTATCTCAGAAAGTTTGAAATAACAGAAGAAATCAGAGGCCATGGGAAAAATATGGCTAACTGTGCAAGAAAACGAACAAACTACATTTAGCACAGAAAGTGGTACCTCTGTGATTGTCACGTTAACATCATTTAGGATAACTGAAGCCCTTTCAAATGGAATATCCGGATTATTTCTTTCTTGGTTTCCTAACCGGTGATATTTAAGAGATCCATTGATAGGTGACAATAGATATCGACGATTTAAGGCCCATTTCGACTTCATTTTATGCTCGCTGGTTTGCTCCTTTATGCCATCTTCAAACATCTGAACGAAGATTAGTTGTAATTAAATACAAAGAACCTCAACAACACTTCAAACCTGGCAAAAACACAAAATAATCACCAAGAAAAAGGCACGTTATAACAAACCTCAACCCATTCCTCAGGAATAAGATCTTCCCATTTTTTCTTTATCTCCCAGGGAAAGCTATTAGAATCATGATACAGGGCAAGCCTCTCAAGCTGCAAGGACTGTTTTACAGATCATGTATTAGCCTAAATTTTTTGTTCAAGTCAATAAGTAGCAGCATCATCATTCATCACCCTTCAGATTTAATTAAAAGGAAAACACAACATTATAGAAAATAACTAATTAGAGACAGACAAAGGAAAGCGGATAGAAATAGTTTTATAACCGTCAAATCATTCTCGTATTATAGCCTATTAGATACTTAAAACTATTTACTCAGTTAAAGCCATGTCGTTTAAGGAAGGAAAGGATTAGTTTTTTCCTTTGAAAAGTCCAATGATTATGCTGCTGGATAGACCATAAAATGTGTAATCTTCAATGTCAAGAGATCTCATAAGAAATCGTGGGAAGACTAGTACCACAACAGAACTCAGACGTCTAAAGAGAATCACAGATATCTATATTCCAAACACATCTAGTTCCATACACAATGCACTTGGTTAGCTTTCAACAGCGCGTACATAGAAAGGAAAATATACAAAACTAACCTTACGCAGTCTATCCAAAGCACCACTTGTGTCAAAGGTCTCATTTCCTTCCTCGTCCATTGTAACAGCTGCGAGCTTGGCCAAGGTGATGCCCGCAGCAAATGGGTGCCCTGGATTGCTAGAGCAAATATTGTTGAAATAAGAAAAAAGGTAAACAAGTACTTTATAATCATTTCCACTGAACACCAACAGTGACTACACTACTCATAAACACAAAACCTAGATATAATCAGAAGCAGAACGGATACCGGAAACTGAAAGACAAACAACCACAAACCTGGTGGAATCCTCGTATCTAATATGTACATTGCTGATCGATATTTTCAGATTTCCAATAATTGTAGCAATAAGTGAACCTAGCCATGAATTCCCTGGTGGAGGCTGCAAAGAACCAACCATATGAACAGGCAGTTAGCAGGGAATGCATATCTATAGTAAAAGGTCACAAGGAATTCTCTAACTGATCAAGAAAGTTTCAGTGTAACTTGAAGCAATACACAGTTGTAACTCAAACAGAAAACCGTTAAAAGAAAGAAGATGAAAACACTAAAAATTAAGCAATGGAGTTTAGAGGCATACACTTCCCAGCCTAGATTTTGTTATTGCTTCAAGAGTAGCTGTTTCTGCTTCCTGTTCATAACAGAATTAGCATGGTAACTCAGAAACAATGCACATCTTGTAGATGAAAGGGAAAATCCAGATCTCATATAAGTATAACCATCCTATTCTGAAATATGCATGTAGCGACAGATATATAGTACCTCAATCTGCTGAAGCTTTGTTTCCAATAGCTTTTCCCTGTCTTCCTCCTAGTATGTAATTAGTTTAGGCAGATTAGGTACCATCTAACTGAGAAACTTAAAGGCGAGACAAGAAAACAGAAATTACTATCCCACGAAACCATAGTCACCTACCTTGAGTGTTCGGCCATCAGGGGCAGGATAAGCAAGAACGAATACACGATCAATCAGAACAATGACTGGCTCTTTCCCTAAACTTTTCCAGGGAACCTGAAACAGGCGGTTTTTATATGTGAGAGAAAGCTAAAAGTTTCAAGTTTTCAATTCGCTTCATAGTTACTGTAAGGAGTTTCTTGACAAAAGTAGCATTTGCTACAGAAATTTAATTCAAACTTCATAAACCAGCAACATCACCAAGAGTTGCAATGCCATGACATTTGACTTCGTATCAAAAGCTTCATATATGCAACAAACTCAAGCTTCATATATGCAACAAACTCAATCAAAACCATTATCTATTTTTTTTAACGTCGCGCAACATCCAATTAGATTTGGAACTTTATAATCTTCAAACTGTGTGATACAACCAAGCATCTACAACCTTTCCATGTGATAAGAGAATAACAGAACATCAAATACCCAGAATATATCCACTAAAATCATATGCGTTATAGCAAATATTTACCTAAAACTGATACCACTAGAAAAAAGTCATAGTGCAAATTTCTCTAGCTAATGACTTGTCTTCACTAACACTGTGAATATCTTTACTGGTTCGCATGAACAAAAACCTTAGATTACTTCACTCTACTTACTAATACCAACCAACATTTTATTCATAAGCCAGAGAACAGTTCTCTGGAGGAAAATCCCAAAGTTCCAACAAGACCAAAAGTAACAACCTTCAAAGTGATGGTTCCAACAAAACCAGATTTGACAGCGACTGGAAGTTTCAGTGAATTCAGGGCCTCTGCCTTTAATCTCAAATCTTTAAGAACAACATCCCCTGAAAAGCAAGAAAACCCAATTTTAGGAAGAGCGGAGATTAAATCAGACAGCAACTGACTAGAGAGCCAGGGAATTCCATCTCCTTGGAAGACTTCATTAAGAGCTACATGTCACTCTCCATGTAAGCAAATTACTACAGAACGTAGTTAACTAGTCACTTGCAGTCTTTGCACACAGGAATTGTGAAAATCCAACCTTTCCAGACACTGATCCTCAGAGCCTCTGTCGAGAGTCCATGCACATATTCACCCAAATACCTCCGAAGCAGATGTAGTACCTGATTAGCATATCGCAATAAAAAAGAATATGATCCATCCTATCAATTAATGAAGTGAAACTAAACCAAACAAAGATAAGTCACTGCAGAACATCTCACTATAATTGGAAGAGAGAGTGCAGGAAAGAAGATTGAGAGACAAGGGAGGAGCAGCAAAGCTAAGTGGTAAAGTCAGTAACTTAGAGAAACTCTCTAGAACAGACGAAACTGAACTGGTTCTTTTTTCTCTTTTCTATGATAATGCTAATGCACTAAACTTTGCCATTGCTTCTCAGTTCTCTCTCGGACCATTTCATTTCAATTTGTACATATCCAAAATTGGTCCACCTTTCCCCAGAATTTGACTCACGCAAGGATACAAACTATTCAATCTTCTAGCATTGCACCATCCAACTAGCCCAAACATAACTACGAAGAACTGAACACTCTAAATAGCCAGTAAGAGCTCATCTCAATCCCCAAAATAAACAGACACCAAATATAAAAGGCGAACAAAAAGAAGGCTTACATGTGCTTCGAACATGGCGGCGGCTAACGGGAGAAGAAATTAGCTCGAAGAGAAATGGAACCGTATTTCACGTTTGGTTCAGAAAATCGAGGATCATCGAGATCCGAGAAACGAACCGATTCAACATTAAGACGAGAAAAATCGATCTCAAATTCCAATCAAACTAAGGCCCGTCGAATCCTATCATTCGATTCACAGACAAGAGAGGAGACTGGAGAGAGTCGATCGTGAGAGAGAGAGAGGAGAGAGAGAGAGAGCGCGGAGGAGAGAGAGGCGGTTTGGGAGAGAGAGAAGTGAGAGAAATGGAAACTAGGAGATGAATTCAATTTGAGATAATATACGTGCCGGTCCTAAGCAAATTATAATTGATATATTTCGTAATTTTTCGGTCAATACCAATTTTAATCGGTTAATATTCCTCTTTATTTGCTTTTAACCCTGATACTTCTTAAATATCTCAAATTTATCCATAAACTTTTAATTACTCAGATTCACCAAAATTGTGTAAATAGTTTACATTATTGATTTCTACTATTATATTAAAAGGTATATGGTATTTCTTTTGTTTTTCAATTTATCCCTTTTTAGCCAATAAAATCATATATTATAATAATTATTTTCAGTTTTGTGTTCGTGGTCGGTCGTCCGTTCTTATTATACGCATTTTATAATTTACTCTTATAAAAGAATTATGTATCTCTGTATATCAACACGTACTGAAATTTAAGCTAATCTTGAGATTAGTCACAATTTTATTAATTATTAAAATGCTTATGTCGTGAAACGCTGCTAATTTTATATAATAATCAGTTTATTATTTTTATTTTGCAAGAAATAGTCGTGTACAAATAGTGATGTGCACAATATTTGACAATTATCGTATTATAATCAAAGTATTAGTTTTTTCTATTAATTAATTTTCTTAATGTGATTTTGAATTAGTCATATTCATTATTTCTTAATGAATTTTATTCGTCATTAATACTTGTAAACGTAAACGATTTCCTGCATTATATAACTTTTTTTGGTAATATATATTAGTTTTTTACTTTTTTCTAAATTTTTTATTAGATTTGTTGAATATTTTACTCTATTTTTTTTTTTTTTGTGTCTAGCGACATAAGTAAACACTAACAAAATGTGAGACCCAAATCAAAACACGTACAAAATACACAAATCAATGTTTCGTTTAGCTAAAAAAATATATTAATAATAAAAAATAGTAATATATTAAAATAAAACATATAATATATTTAAATAAGCATAAGATATTTAGCAGGTAAAGGTCTTCGGCTGATACTTAAGAAGCCCAAAAGTCCAAAGCCCATTACAGTTAAACCCTGAAAGGCCCATTAAACAAATTCTATTTGGGCTTTTAGTGGAGCAATATGAATTACCAAACAAATACGTATTCTTTTAGTATTCGTATAAATAATTCAAGAGACGAATTTATAATATGAAATTTTTACAAAAATTATATAAAAAATGGAAAACAATAATATATTATCACAATCATCAAAGTGATCATTGATATGAAAAAAAAATGTTTTCCGTTTAGAATAATTCTATATATATATTTAAAATGACATATCATAGAATTAGAAATTACGAATTTAATGGACCGAACTCTAAAAGATATAAAAAAAGGGAGAATGATCTAGATAACCCAATTTTTGCCCATAATACATATTCTATCACCCCATATTTTTTAATTCTCATTCTATCACTCACTTACAACACTATCCACAAACTTCTCATTATCTACGAAAATGCCATTAATGAAACCTTTTTTTTTTAATTTTTCTTTATTTTAAATCTTGTTACCAATTTACCCATTTGTCCTTCCTTCTTCTTCTTCCTTCTTCCTTCTTCTTCTTCGTCATTTTGAAGATACAAAACTTGAGTTTTTTTTTCGGCGAGAGAATCTCACTTTCAAACGACGAAAATCAAACTTTGAAGCTATCATCTTCGTTCTCGTCTTGGATTCGTGTAAGTTTGTCTTTAATTTATGAGTTATAAAGTTTTGTAGAAGTTGTTGATTTTGTGGAAATATTCTTGATTTGTGAAAGAATACCTTGGTTTCGTGCAATGTCGTGCTAAAATAAGCTTCTTAAGGTATAACGAACATCTATATGTCAGATCTGTAGTTGAAATTTCAATCTTAGATCTGAAGG
>KE152099.1:86737-123654 GCA_000411095.1 Aethionema arabicum | reverse complement strand
AGCATTTTGTAATATTGAAAAAAGAAAACCATTTTCTTGTAATATATATATATATATATATTTATATTTTTTTTAAAACAGCTACTTGGTAATTTTATCAACAATTGAAAGATAATTTATTGACTATACAATATATATTAATATATTTCAGGGTCCAGATGGATCAACTGCGTCAGGACCATGTGATAGTCCAGTAGTAAGTTTAGCTAAACCGAATTAAACCATCAAATCAATTTCGCTTTTGGTACTAAACCGGTTTATATTTGCAGATGATTCGGTTCTTTATGAGCAATAACGTAGAGGTAAAAGAGTTAAGAATCCAAAACAGCCCGCAGTTTCACATGAAATTCGAAGGATGTCAAGGCGTTCTCATCAACAATATTCAAATCTCGTCGCCTAAACTTAGTCCCAATACTGACGGTATCCATTTATCGGATAGCAGTTCCGTTGGCATTTACAATACTCAAGTCAGCAACGGTACCGTTTTATATAATTGCATTAAAAAATAAATCAATATTTAAATTTATTCGAAAATGGTAACATAAATCTTTAATTTTGTGTAAAAATAATTAATTTTAAAAATGATTTTCTAGACCATAATTTTGATAACCGGATTTTTTTAAATCTTAAATTTTGATAACTAGGGTTTTTAATCGAAATCTAAATTTTAAATTTAAAATTATAGTATAATTTATCTAAATTAAATTATATTTTTTGGTTAAATTTTACGTTGAAAGTTGAATTTAATCTAAATTTTTTTATCGGAATTCAAAAAAGATTATCAAAGTTCAAGATCTATAAAACCATTTTTAAAGATGAAACATTTTCATATCAAATTAGCAAAATTAAGGATGTACTAGATGTTTTTTTCTACCATTTTACGCGAATTTGTTATTTTATTTTAGAATGACAATCTAAAATAAAAAAATCAATTATTTAAATGAAATATAAACGTAATAATTTTTCCACAATATCAAAACTTTTTTTTATTTTTTTTATTATGTGTTGAATGGTTTTAAAAATCACTAAGACCATCTACAATGGAGACCCATGAATGAGTTTTCAATTCTTTTAAAAAAAAATGTTTTTTTTGTTCATCAAACATTTGATGAAAAAAAAAAGTTAAAAAAAAAAGAATTGGAGACCCATTGTGTGGCTCTCCATTGTTGATGGCCTAATATTACCCGTTTCTCAAATAATAGTATAGATATTACAATTTTCTCTAATTTTTTTTTCTTTTCACAAATTTTTTTTTGTTCTCTAAAATTTATAATAACGCATATTATCCCTAATATTAATTACGAATATTAAATATAAAATAGGGGATGATTGCATATCTATTGGGACTGGATGTTCAGATGTGGACATTGACGGTGTTACTTGTGGGCCCAGTCACGGGATCAGGTTTCTTTCCTTTTCCTTCTCTCCCTTTTTTAAAACGCTACAAAACGCAACGTGATTTCTAACCGCTAATCAAAATCCAAAACGCAGTATTGGAAGCTTAGGCGTTCATAACTCCCAAGCTTGCGTTTCTAACCTAACCGTTAAAAACACTGTGATTCGCGATTCCGATAACGGACTCCGAATCAAAACGTGGCAAGGCGGTACCGGATCTGTTTCTAATCTGCTCTTCGAGAATATCCAGATGGAGAATGTTCGTAACTGCATCATCGTCGATCAATATTATTGCCTCTCTAAAGCTTGCCGGAATGAAACGTCGGCGGTACGAGTCTTCGGCGTTGAGTATCGTAACATCAAGGGGACATATGATGTGAGAAGTCCTCCGATTCATTTCGCTTGTAGCGACACCGTCGCGTGCACGAATATCACGATGTCGGAGGTCGAGCTCTTACCGGAGGAAGGAGAGCTTGTAGATGATCCGTTTTGTTGGAATGCTTATGGGACTCAAGAGACATTGACGATTCCGCCGATTGATTGTTTGTTAGAAGGATCGCCGGAGGTGGAAGAAGCGAATGATTCGATTTACTCTTGCTGATATATGGACGGTTGGATATTTGCCACGTGGAAGTAGATGGATCTGACGGTTCGATTCGAATATTCTGTTTTTTTTTTGTGTGTGTGTGCGAGTGTTATTGTAGTGTAAATGGGCCATCCCTTGTAGGGCCTTTTTAGTTAAAGCCTTATATGTGTGATGATTTTTAAGAATATAGTCATATAGATGCTATATTTACATAAAGATATTTATAAAATAAAATATGATTTTAATCATAACGACATAATTTGTGTATTTTTCTTTATGAGATGACATATTTTTTTAATTTTTGTATAGTTTATATATATTGCACATTTAAAACTAATCCGCAATTTTTTGAATTTTTTTAAAGAAATATCCCAATTCACCTCGTTTTTTTTATAAATACTTTAATTTATTAGTGTGTAACTAAAATGTCATTATTTCTAAAATTAGAGTAATTTTGTAAATCCCTCAAGAATTAGGATATTTTAGTAAAATCTTCCATGCATTATAGCATTTTTGAAAATCCACTAATTTTTTGTTATTAATTTGTGAAATCATTTATATAAACAAATTATTATTAATATTAGAAAAAACGAAAAGATTGTTTTTACCAATCAGAGTTGAAAAGTTGTTTCTTAACTTAAAAAAAAAAATACAAATAAATCTAACAAAACCTTTACAATACAATTTCACTAAAACATTGAGTAGTATAAAAAGAGAACTACAAAACCACTAAAATCTACCTAAATTAGCAAACCGGAACCGGTTAAGCTGGATTTGACCGGTTAAGCCTATCATATAGGATATGAAACTGTACATTAACTTCAGGATTCCTTTTCTCTTGGTACTGACTCTGACTTCTCAAGAGAATCAGCCATGCGTTTCTTATCAGATGATTTCCTCTTAGAATAAGTAACCAGTTTAATTATTCTCCCTGACTTATCTGCAGACTCTTTATGATCGTTACCACAAGCAGGTTTCATGTTACTTTTAACCTTGTCCTGAGCCACCACTGGCTCAGCCCCATCTGACTTTAATGAACTGGTACAGTCTGCGTTGACCACACCATTCACAGTTCCCAGATCAGAATCAGTGCAGCTTGTCTTATGTCTGAATTTAGCATCAGTATCATCGGTTGTTTCTTCTCTGTTTTTGTCTGGTTTATCTTCAGCTGTACAGTTTTCGGCAGCTGTTATGGATTCAGTACCATATGTGATTTCTATTTCCAATGTAGCATCAGTAGCCTCTTCAATTTCATGATTTGATGAGTCAACAGTGTCCTCAATTCTTCCTTTGTCTGATATCTCTTCCGGGGTCTTAGCAGATTTGGAAGTTTCTACTCCATTTTCTTCTCTGATTTTGGATTCAGAGCCAGCAGATTCCTCAATGTTTGAGTCTTTCTCTGTACTACAATCTAGGGTTTTTCCAGAATCAAACACAAGTAGATCACAATCTGGCGACGGTTCCAGATCAATAGCTTTAGGTGTGTTCGATTCAAGATTTTCATCAGTTTCCATAGCTTCAGAAGTACTTTCCTTTCCAACAGTATCAGATATTTCTTCACTACGTGCTGTAGTTTCAGAACAGGCAGCTTCTTTGGAGCCATTTTCAATCTTATCTGAAGAATCAACCAGATTATCAGCAGAAGCTATGGCATCAGAAGCTGTAACTTCATCATTTCCAGAGTCTGAGTACATAATGGAATCAACAGCATCTTTTTCATCAACTTCAATCGGATCAGAGAGATCTATGGACTTATATTCTATATTCTCCGAAGAGATCAAACTATCTTTCTCATCACACGCTGAGGATGGCGAGTCACCGGTTTCAATACTATTGTTCACTAAAGTCTGGGGTGAATGAATCAAACTCCTATAGTCATAGTACGCCCTAGCCTGTGAATGCCAAAACTTAACCTATGAACAAAGAGAGATAAAAACCAGGAATCTTGTCGTTAATTTGAAACTACCTTTGGTCTAGGAGATACTGCTTCAAACACATGAATTTCAGGCTCTTCAAATTCCGGAATTTGCAAAATTAAGTAGGCTCCTTTGTTGTTGTACCTCTCCTCTGTTTCCTGCATACAAGAACACAGACATTCGGATTCGTGTTGAGCTCAAACATGCAATAAAATGAAGATGAAGATTAGCAAATAAGGATTTCCATTAGAGGTTACCTGAAATTGAGGATGATCAGGAGCACTGAACAAGGTTATAAGACCTTCATGATCTTTAGCATAGCCTTCATCCATTGATACAAGACCATCTCGTTTTGACCTTTTGTCCGGACCTTCACTCCCTCGGATGATCAACTGCAATCAAAAGAAATGATATCAAGAAGCTGAATTACAAACATACGTTAAGTGTTCTTGAGTATTTAGGAAATGATGTAACCTTTAGATCATTGTCTTGCAGGAACTTTGCGGTGCTTTCGGGACCCCATAACAAACCAATGCCTTTCTCTTTGTTGATAAAGAGACCGGTGTCTTTCGATGGATCTGACCAAAGAATATCACCAGGAATCAAGTTTGAACCTTCAACAGGAGGATCCATAACACGCCTTTTCACTTTTGATAAATCCTTTAAAGAGCCAAGAGACAATGATTCAGACTTATTTTCAGTCTCAAGAACATTATTATCCACTTGCTTTTTCTGAGTCCGCTTCCGTTTTCTGCTTTGTTCTTGTTTTTCTGAAAGAAACCTTGATACATCGCGAAAAAGACCTCCATGAGCTGTGAATACTTTCCCAGCAATTACAGAAGCCAGAGGGAGTAACTGGAAGCTTTCCAAGCATTTTTTGTAGACAAGTGCTCCTTTATCTCCATACTTCGTTAATACTTCATTTTTAAATCCATACAGCGATGTACAACTTTGACTCTCGTGATTCCCACGTAAAAGATACACTCTTTCCGGTAAGAACACCTAACAAAAAACCAGAATCCAACTATCAAAATGTGCTTGGTGGCCAAATATGTAAAATGTAAGTTCAAGGATGATAAGCTTACCTTCCATGATAAAAGAAGCAGGAAAGTTTCTAAACCCCAAGCTCCTTTGTCTACATAGTTCCCATTAAACACATAGAACTGATCACTATTAGGGAATCCTGCATCCTGCATAAGGAACATCAAATCATGTAGCTGCCCATGTAGATCTCCAACCACAACGACCTTTGCTTTTTCGCTATTTATCCTAACGCAGTTTGGTTCTTTTTTCAGGATTTTGGCAGCAGAGACAACCAGTTCATCCAAGACAGTAAAAGGCAGAACACTAGAAAATTCAGAAGCTGAGAGATTCCTCGAAGACCAATCAAACCCTAACATCACATCACAAATCCAACTGAACGTAAGCTTCCCTCCCGAAGGCCAGAACAAAGGTTTCTGAGGCTCCCACCCTATATCCTGAATGGGTGGCATCATCTCCAAATGTGCTGCTGCGAGACCATCATCTATTCCCACACATTCCATTTCTCCAGACAATGGTTTTTGTGATATTTCTGTATGCGTAGGTTCAGGTAACATCAGAAATGGTTCTAGAGTTGGAGTTTGACAAACAGACCCTACAACAAAGGAATTACCAACGTTAAAACACAAGTCTGAATATTCATCTCAATTTACTAGAAAGAAGTAGAAATCCTATAATGGAATTGTAGCTTGAAAAATCTTCTTATAGTGCTTATGACAAGCCTACCATTAGACAATGAACCTAAAGGTGCATTGAGTTGAAGGGCGCCTGCGCACATATCAACAATGTCTTGTAATGTCTGCCTTGCAGTGTCAACAGTAAGTTCTTCCTCAAGTGAAGCTTTACATCGAGAGTGAATGGCTGCTACCCTCTGAATCTACCATTGCATATTGGTTAATGAGATTTATGTAAAGAGAAAGACTGTAGAAATGCCAATGTTTATTATAATAACTTACAAGTAATTGAAAAGCAAAACCAGTAGGTAGAAACTGCCCAGGGCGTCTCTCGTTCATAGGACTAATAATCCTTCTTGTAATTCTGCGGTACCACTCCATATAAGGATCATTATAGTCCATTGGGTTACACTCTGGCTCACTGAAAACAACAGATGACTCTCGTGCCTCCCACAATTCAATATGTTTACTGTGACGTGCAGACCAGTCATATTCTGATTTCCCTCTTTTGTCAATAGCATGAAGGGCCTTTTCATTATCACAAGGTGCTGGAATTGCTTGGCGAAGACCAAACTGTCTAAGTACCCGATCAGGACGATGCCACTCAACAACATCAAAACAAATTAAGGGTGCGACAGTTCGCCATATGATCTGACCACTTATACATATAAAAGGAAGCTTTGCCAGAAGATCTGGAGTGTATGGCTGCCATATCACCTACATCAACAGTTTAAAAGAAAACTCTAAGTCTTCTACATCAGCAACAGTATCAGATATTTTTCAATACTGAAACGATGAAGTACCAACATAACTAAGATCAGTTCCTTAAAATATAGCTTGTATCAAGTCTAGAAAAGTGATTTACTTAGCCAGGATTAGATGTTGCTCAGTACATATTCTTCTAATCCCCTAAACTCAAGAATCAAAGCTTGATCATCTAAGCCACAGATTTGTACCTGCTCATCTTTCTGCTGGTCAAATTGATCCCTGTAAAAGTCCAGTCCTCCGCGAGGATTCTCTTTATGACTCAGAGAAGCCCTCCACCTAGCTTTCAAACAGTTCAATAAGTAAAACAAATTGAAAGAAACTTGTAAGAGAATACTGAACAGAGTATGCTAAATATCAATTACCTACAGCCTAACGGATCAGGCAAAGGACCATCAATGCCATCCATATACGAAGCACCAACATCTCTAAGTCTTCCTGGACGACCAACATGCAGTCGTTCCCATGCCCATAACTGCAGCAAAACAAGGGGGCCACAAATGGTAGAAACTGTCCTCTTACTTGCCCGACACAACTCTCTATAAAGAAGTGCTAGAGTAGCACTACCCCAGCTAAGTCGAGCAACTTCATCGAAGTCCCTTAGCAGAGGGAGAAACGTCAAAGCCACGTCATGTTTAGACTTATCACCGTAAAGAAAACCACTCATCAAAGCTAATACAAAAGCCCTAGTGTGACACTTCAATGTCTCTTCATCAGGGTCAGAAGGTAAATTCCGAAAATTATCACGCAACCATGCTAAGGAAACGTGAGAACCATGCAAATCCTTGAGACCTGGTCTGCGACCTAACAAGTCCTCACATAAATCAGCCCAGTTGTATTTTGTACTACCAGTTACAGGTGGTCCATCAACACGGAGACCCAACAATATGTTCACA
Source organism: Aethionema arabicum (assembly GCA_000411095.1). Lineage (NCBI taxonomy): Eukaryota > Viridiplantae > Streptophyta > Magnoliopsida > Brassicales > Brassicaceae > Aethionema > Aethionema arabicum. The sequence goes on along the minus strand of KE152099.1, from coordinate 116,381 downwards.
TCTTGTAAAGTCACTGTGGTCTCTCCAGCAGGAAGATGAAAAGTATGTGTTTCAGGTCTCCATCTCTCCACCAAAGCTGTAATCAGAGCATAGTCAAGTTGTATAAACGCAACCTTGTACACTCCATATAGCCCAAACTCAATCAGGTGACGACACACAAGAGGCTCCAGAGGCCAATCTCGCATACCCAATAATTTGTGGCGGCATGTTAATTCACGAGGAGGAACCTGAAAAAGTAAAAGTAAGACTCAAGAATTTGGTAAAAAAATGCTCCTTTAAAACAGAAGCTACAAGAGAAGCAAAACAAGAAAAGAAAATTGACTAACTACAAACCTCATCTTCCCAAATGGCAGCTGATCTATGCTCATGTTGCCACACCAATATAGATTGATCAACAGGACCAGGATCCAAATCAAAGTTTAATAGGCTCTGCACCTCCATCTACATCACATTTCACGGGACATCAATACAATGATCAATGAATATCCAGAAATAAAAAACTACAAACTTGTACTGTTCATAACAAATTTAGCAGAAAATTCAAAAAGTAGAAAAAGCTTCCTACAATCCTTACTAATTCATCAATCCAGACACAACAAGAATCTTATTAAACTTAAGAAACAGAAGAACACAATTCGTTTTTCACCAAACATGGTTAAATAAACTCTCAAAGAAAAAGAAAAACTCAAAAGGAAATTTCCAACATAAGTACAAAGAATGTGTCCTCATGAAACACCAAAAACCCTAAACGACAAAGAACCAAACTTTGTGACCAGAAAAATTAAGCTAATCAGTCGTACAGAGGAAGAGGCAGCTAACAAACAGAAACAAGAAAGAGATAAACAAAACAATAAAGGTTCAAAACTTCAATAGAAATGGAAGATAATAAACCATTTGAACAAACACAATCCAAAGGTCTTACCTATAGAATGCGTCTTTGATCAACGAGAAACAAAAAAAAAACGTTTGACAATAATCAGAACAAGAAGAATAAGCAGAGGAAGCGTTAAGCGGGAGAGAGAAGAAGCGAAGAAGTGAAGGAGAGGGAGAGCTTCCAGATCCGACAGAAGTTTCGGCCTTCGCCTATTTTACTTTTCTCTCCGAAACGAAAACCACTCTTACCCTTCTAGGTCACCCGGAGGTTCTGCTTTTCTTCGACCAAATCCCTAAACCGACGTCGTTTTATTTTAGACACTTTTTATTGGGCCCATTATTTAAAGCCCAATAAAAAAAGAAACATTAACGACGTCAGTTTGTTTGTCAGAAAGATTTGACAGACCTGCGTCTATTTTACTCTTCTCTCCAATACGGAAACCGCTCTTACTAAGCGACGTCGTTTACTTAAATAACTGTTTCAAGGGTCCATCGTTTAAAGCCCAATCAAAAAAAAGAAAGATAATACGACAGCGTTTTCATACAAACTAAGTTTTTTTGTCAGTCTCTCCAAGACGTAAACTGCCCTTACCTAAAGCGACGTCGTATTCTTATATAACTGTTTATGGGCCCATCGTTTTAAGCCCAATAAAAAAGGAAAATCAATACGACAACGTTTACTAAACTCAAATCTTTTTTGTCGATTAGTCAAGAAAACAAATACAAACACTTCAGTTTCGAGAAACCGTCGTTTTAGACATTTTCTCGAGTTAAGATGAAACAGAATATTCAAACAGGACACGTGGCGTAAACTAAGATCGAAAGGGTATACATGAAGATGCCACGTTATATATTTGCATGCACTCTTTTGGTCTTCTGACTTTTAATTAAATCACAGAAACCATATAGTTTTGTGATCACTATTTATATGATCAACAACTCAACAGTCCATTGTATCTTAAACCTATCCAAATCAATAACAACGAGAAAAAAAAATGCCGGGAATAACATTAGGAGATACAGTACCAAACTTGGAAGTGGAGACAACTCAAGGCAAGTTCAAGCTTCATGACTACTTTGCTGATTCTTGGACCGTCCTTTTCTCGCATCCCGGTACGTTATTATTTAATTTTTCATATTTTGAATAGCATATTTTAACAACTAAAAAAAAAAAAAAATCAAATATCAGATGTTTTGATGTTGTTATTTTTTTATTTATATTCTAACAAAGAAAACATCAAATAATGGTATTAATCATCTCAATTATTGACCCTTTTAATCAAGTTAAATTTTAATTTGCTCGATTTTTTTAAATACATGTGGGTATATGTTATAGTATAATTTTAAAAATATATAGTTTTTATTTAATTCTAAGATGTTTTAACAGCTTTTTTTCTTTAATTTCAATATATCATAGTATATGTTTTGATATTTGTTATGGAATAAAATATTCTGTTTTTCCATTTAATTTTGTATTATTTTAATAACTACCAAAAAAATAGATATATATTGTCATTTTTTTATTATTTATTCAGATTTATATTCTAACAAAAATCATCAAATATAATCATTTCATTCATTTACCCTTTTAATTAAACGTAACTGGATCAATTTTATTCATTAATGCATGTGAATGTATTATATATTTTTGATTTCTCATTTCATGTGTTAATCTATATGTAAAATTTGTATGTCGGTTCATTTTGGTCTGGTTTTAATCCAATTAGATTCAGTATCTCGGTTAACTCCGGTTTATTTTTCTTTAAAATTGGTTTATCATTATAAACTGTAAAACCAGGGGATTTCACGCCGGTATGCACGACTGAGTTAGGAGCAATGGCAAAATACGCAAAAGAGTTTGAGAAAAGAGGCGTGAAGCTTCTTGGTTTATCATGTGATGATGTACAATCACACAATGCATGGATCAAAGACATTGAATCCTTCACGGTATAATATAATAACATAATCTTAATTTGATCATATATTATATGATTTTGTAACATTTGTGTGTATGTAGCCTGGATGCAAAGTGACGTACCCGATAATAGCGGATCCGAACAGAGAAATTATCCCTCAGCTTAACATGGTTGACCCAATCGAAGGTGGTGAAGGAAACACTGTTCCCTCTCGTGCACTTCATATCGTTGGTCCAGATAATAAGGTTTTTTATTTTTCTTTTCTTGTAACAACAAATTTTACACTATTCTTAATTACATTTTTTTGGGTGTTTTTTTTTTTACCATTTCCAACTAAGCTGACAGATTTTTTGGTGTTACTTTTTTTATCAGAAATCAGTTAGGTGAAATTTTTTTATAACATTATCGAAATAATAAAAAATCGTGCTTTTTATTTTATTTTTTAACGCAATAAAAATTGTAATTTGGTCTAAATTTGGTGTATTTTTTTTTAATCTATTTATAACAAATAAAGAAAAATGTTTTGGTCGAAAGATAATAAAGAACTTTCTTATAAATTTTTAAAATGTAGATTTGGTCTAAATCTATAGCTAAATTTCGGCTTTTTTTTAACGAAATTTGGTCTTTGAATTGTAAAACAATATTCTAATCAAATATTAAATTGAAAATTGTTGCAAAAACAATATTGATTTCTTTTTGATATTTTGAATTTCGTCATTATTGTTGGTAATAAAATAACAAAAACGAGTCGATTTTTACAATACAAGATCTACCAATGTATATAATATGTGTGACTTAATTTTATTGATTGTTTATTATAGGTAAAGTTGAGTTTCTTGTATCCATCAAGCACGGGACGAAACATGGACGAGGTGATGAGGGCATTAGACTCATTGTTGAAAGCAGCTAAGTATAATTACAAGATTGCCACGCCGGCTAACTGGAAACCGGACGAACCGGTAGTTATAGGTCCTTCAGTAAACAACGACGAGGCCAAGAAGATGTTTCCGGACGGATTCAAGACTGCTGATCTCCCCTCCAATAAAGACTACCTGCGTTTCGTCAATGCCTCTTGAAGAAAACGTCGAAGAGAAACTATATTATATAATAATTACGTTTTATATTATCTATGTCTATGTGTATGGATCGTACGCGTTCTTCGCGAGATGTTGTTTCGTGTGTGAAATAATAATCACGGTTTATAACACCAAACTATAACGACGTTGTTTTAGCTAAAACGCCGTCGTACGTGCTCAAAGAATAAAACGCCGTCGTACGTGCTCAAAGAATAAAACGCCGTCGTACGTGCTTAAAGTATAAAACGCAGTCGTACCCGTGTAAAAACAAAACGACGTAGTACCTGCTTAAAGAGTGTTAATCGGTGAAAGAGCAAAACGATGTAGTGATCCCCGGTGAAAGAACAAAACGACGTCGTAACAGTATTCCTCCAGGTCAAGAAACAAAACGACGTCGTATCAGCATTTCTCCAGCTCGAAAAAACAAAACGACGTTGTATCGGCATTTCTCCAAGTCACGAAACAAAATGACCCCGTATAGCTTTAAAGCGCTTTCCCTTGCATATAAATCATCAAAACCGCAACGTTCCCTGCAAAGCTATATACAAAACAGAGCACACCAAGCAGTTCCATGACTTAAAAGTTCAATTTTTCTCTTGTTTTCGACGGAGCCAACAAGTTACTACATACAAGACATCAAAAGCCAACTAGTTCATGTAAAAAAACCTACATAACCACGATCTTTCCGACCATTAGATTACTGTTCCTACTCTAGACTGCGCAAAACATATCTACCTTCAGCAACCCATCCACAGACCAAACATACCTTACGGCGCAGATGAACTTTTAATCAATTGACGCGCATAATTCAGTGCTGCATGTGCTTTCGTATACTCAATCTTTAAACCATATACTGATTTCATCGTTTCAATTATATGTTGAGGCTTAATCTCCTTCAAAAGACTAGATCCATCAAATTTATCCAAACACAATCTTCCAATGCATTTTGATGTTGCTTGTCTATGACGAGAATGCCTTGTTGTTGCAGAACATGTATGGTCATGGGTTATCCTACGTACCAAAAATTCAGGCGACTTGTTTGACATAACAGTCGAACGAATCAACCAAGAACATCCAGGTACGAAACACTTCGCAACAAATAGCTTTTTAGTTGACTTCACAACATTAAAATCGAAATTCTGGTAGATCGTCATATACCGTAACTTACTTATAAGTAGGTTTTTGTTGTCAAATATATCACCCACTTCTATTCCACCATTATGATGTGGACAACCACCATCTTCGGCATCAGTAATCACCTTCTTCTTTTGTAATTTTTCTACATTCTCCTCATCAAGCGAAACACTATCATCAACATGATCACTGTCAGCAGACTCAATACCGTTTTCAACAACATACACTTCTTCCGGGCTATTGTCATTTTGAAGGGATATATCATCATCACTTTCACTGAACGTTGTATCGTTAACATTCTGAGGCACGACTTGGCGCTGTGATGATTGCCCACATTCTTTTCTATTCGAAACAGATTCTTTTCTGTTCGAAACAGATTCTTTTCGGTTCGAAACAACTTCTTTTCTGTTCGAAACAGATTCTTTTCTGTTCGATACACAAAGACGTACTACTTCAGAATTTGAGAACGCCAAAAAGTTATGAAGTTGTCGATCATTGGTTATATAAATAGGTGGTGTATTTTTGGGCATCTTCTCAAGAACATGTTTTGGCAACATGTATTTAACTTCGATTGATTCCACATCTGCATCTATATCAAAATCTTCACGTATCATGTTCAAGAACTGATGAAATCCTGTATGGTCTTCTACTATAAACACTTTTGTACCCTTCCGTGAGTTAACCACAAAATTCCATCCATTTTTTGACTTCCACTCACCAAAAACAGCAAACACTTGTACCATTATCTGAAAACGATAATCAAATCAAATTAGATAATAAGAAATAGAAGGCAAAAAGATAAAATCAAGTTGCAAACGAAAACAAACTGATTACAAATGAAGAAGTATGATATTATGATGCATTTCAGAGCAAAAGTATGGCAAATTGATGGCAGAGCAAGGCAAAGCGATGCAGACATTCTGCAGGCCAAGGCAGATCTATGGCAGAAATGTGAGACAGACCTAACAAACCTATGATATAATGTGCCAGACCTATGCTAAACCTAACACGCTTAACGCAAATCTTAAATTTCTGTGATTTCTGGGCAGCAAATATCTTAGAATCCATCGGCATTGTTTCGTAACTCTCTTACTGTTACGACAGACACAACGAAAAAACGAAACTATGGACGTATTCGTGAACAATTAAACAGAGTTTATAAGTTACACATAGTCTTACCTTGTTTGAAGAAGAAATTTCGAAAAGAGCAAAAACATTCAGAATTCTAATGCCATGGTTTTTTCTTCTTCGATCGTCGATGGGATGAAACAATGGGGGTTTTAGGGCTTTCAATCTTTTTCTAAAACGAAAATACATAAAACAGGCAAAAGAACAATACGACGTCGTACGATAGATCCTAATAATATTGTCTTTTTACGGTTCAATACGTCGTCGTATTTGTGTTTTTTAAGTTTATTGATATCTTCACCAAACGTTAGATCATTGTCGTCGTCGACGGCGCTCGCTTTCTTCTACACCGTTATTGTCATTCACCGATTGAGATCTCTTCCAATAGAAACTCATCTGTGATTGTAAGTATAATCCTTTCTTTAATTTTTGTCAAATTTCTGTTTTCGCTATTCGATTTCTGCTAAATTTTGTTTGTCGTAAAGAGAAATGGTAATCGAATAAGATCGCGTTCATCGTGTATTGATCTCTTTGTTTTTCATTTTCATCTTGAACTTTATGGTTACTTTGATGCTGATTTTCGTCTTCAAGCCAATACTAAGCTACCAGATGAGTTTTTTTCCAGTTTCAAATCCACCCAATGTTTGAGTTTTGTAAGACTTAGCACTGTAAAAATCGTCTAATTCTGTGTTAAGTAGTTTTGAATTCCTGAATTCTTAATACTGCCATGCTTTAACTTAACATAACTATCTCTTTCTAGAGCCATGAAGCATATTGTAAAGATCTTGAGTCTGTTAATGGCAGTTTCTGCCTTCTGGATTAGTCTTTTACAGGCTGCAATTATTCCCAGAAGCTATACATGGCTGGTTAGTAACAACAAAATCTTATGTTAATTTTGGTTTCAATTAGTATTGTTTTTTTTATTTAGATGATTTTGGTTTTGTTCCAGCTACCTATCTACTTTGTAGTATCTCTCGGATGCTATGGTCTTTTGATGGTTGGAATTGGGTTAATGCAGTTTCCTACTTGTCCCCAAGAAGCAGTCTTGTTGCAGCAGGTAGATCCAAGACAAGTTCTTTGTTTGATAAACTTGATCTTGCTCCATTAATACAACTTCAGAATGTTGTTAAGTGTTCCTCGTCGCCATTTCTTTAATCTTTGGTATTCTATTGGATGCAGGACATTGCAGAGGCTAAGGACTTCTTCAAGAACAAAGGAGTTGATGTCGGATCGGACTGATTAACCTGAAGGTCGTCTCCTGAATCAAGAACTATACCTTCTGACACAGTTTAGGCAATCAAGTTTATAGAAATTGAATCTAAATCTTTTGAGTCTAAATCGAAATCGGGTTTTCATGCAGTTGAAAACGAAAGAGTTAAAGTAGATTCTATTTTTATATAATTCATTGTTGTCTATGAATGATTTTTCCCCAAAAAGCAAGTAAACTGATGAAACTAAAACCAAGAATTGTTTAGATGGAAGCTATGGAATCCAATGGGAGGAGAAGAATGTGATGCAAGTTAGAGATATGAAAGAGAACGAACAAACTCGTGTTTTTATCGCTTCTTTCTGCCACCTTTGCCGGATTTTGAAGAAGTTCCGATGGTTGATGTTGTGGCCTGAGTTTCTGGTTTCTTTGCTTTTTGAGATTCCTGCTTCTTCACTCTCTCGGGGTGTCTCGGTACCAACTCTGCAACTTTTTGCATCAGTTGTTTCCCTGCAACATTTATCAACTTAGTTAGCACATTACATGACTGTAGGAAACCTCGAAACTTTCACAGGTGAATCATGTCGTTCAACGCATGTATACCACTAGCTAAGACATGCGGATTAGTATCAAAATAAAAATAAAATGGTATCTAAAGAGCTAATATTAAGCACAATGGTTTATGTAAAACATAAGCAAACATAAATGTCCAACGCAATTAGATAAATTCTACAACTGATACAATAGCCCATCTTTCAGTAAACATAAGGTTCTGTATATTGCTATTAACCATAAAGGAATAAACTTGAGGATCAATGGATAAATGGATCACTTCGAATCAGTGTCAATGATGTCAATAAACAAAGGAAAAGAAAACATCATTAGCACAAAACATTGGTTCAAATTAATACTAGAGACTAAAGTTCAATACCAAAACTCTTCTTTAGATGACAAGCACTTAGAATTGGGAAAGATGCACAGGTCGGACATACCCATACCCATACACGAGTAACAGAAAGAGATATTAACAACAAAACAAAAGTAGCTAAAGGAAAGAACAAAGATGCAATGTTGGTGTTCTCTACGTCAATGAAGACTGGTTTCTAATTTCTAATCAGATGCACAAAACTGAGTTCAATCGATCACTAGGAAGCAATGTAAGAAAAAAAAAAGAGAGATTTTGAAGAGCACGCAGTTAGAACTACAAAAATAGCACAGAAAATAGACATATCCGACATTAAGAAGTGAGGTACTTACTTGAAGTAATGGCAGGATTGACGAAAGTTCCATCTTCCCTTTTCAATTGCACTCTAACTCGTCCTCTTTGCATGAAATCACGAGGGTACGCTTTGTCAATCTAAAAAATACCATAAGATCTCAAATCAACACCGTGCAAACAAACAAGAACAGAAAGCTTAGCACATTATCAAGTAATCCAATTCGATGAAAAATTTACCTCGACGGCACTAGGAAGTTTCAAATGCTTGCAACAATCACTGATCTCAATGCAATTTGGGTTCTCACATGATTTACTCACACTGATTCTCCTCCCCTCAGCTACAGTTTTCTTTGAGTTAATATAGATAGGGTATATCACTACCCACTTCTTGATGTTGAGCGAGTCACTATCCATCTACAAATCAATTAGAAATTGAAGAAACAAATCAATGGCAACTACTAACCCCAAAAGCTAGACACCAATTTACATAACCACTGAGCTAAACTCATATTCGCATGGAAGAAACTCAAACTACAGAACGAAAGTTATAATCCAACAAACATTCTCGTTAATTGCTCTCTGGGTAATATTAGATTGGCTAACTCAAAATCTGAATCCAGAAGTTAGAAATCTCGAAACGAACGGCCTGATACGCGATTAATCACCTAGAAATTACACAGATCTGTTCAAATTCCAGGGGATTCTCCAAGCATCGAGAACTATTCTACTTTCACGAAAGATCAGCATAATTTCCCTTTGATTTAAGAAGCATAAACTAAAGCAACGAGAAGAAAAACGAACCTCGGATCAAATTAGGTCAACAGAGCTTTCGATTGAGATCGATTGAAGTCAAGAAATTCTTCAGGAGAGCAACAATAACAAAGGATAAAGATTCTGTGTGAGAATTTACGTTTAACCTCGGATTGATCACGACGACCTATCAGGCCCGGTCCGATTTATAAAATCTTCCACTAGATTGAACCGTAAACCGGATATAACCGGTAAACCGGATAGAACTGGTAAACCGGATGTAACCGGGAAACCTAAAAGTTAAATTGAATTGGATATTTTAACGAGAGAAAAGTCAGTAACCGGACTTTCATCGGACGCGAGGCAATGGAGACTGAATACGACCAAGTTCTTCGCTCCGTTGGTGAAGTGAAGATCGACGGCGAGAGCAGAGCTTCCGGAGACGAGGACAGTGTCAAAATCTCTTGCTTCACTGAAGTTTTCGATGATGTCACTCTCCAATTTCAGATCATCCGTCTCGCCAAACAGGTTCCCGCCAATAATTTAACCCTGCTTGTTTTTCTCAAATTCGATCTTCATCGGAGCTAAAATAGGCCTTATAACGACTGCAGATTTATGTTTGGATTGGTTATAATACCGCCAAATTTGGGAGCCTGTACGCAGCCGCTTCAACGCGACCGGTAAGTTCAACGAAAACCTGGATTCGCAAAACATCAATTTCGTGGTTTTTCAGTGTTTACATTAGTGTTCTAAATTCAGATTTTGTATTCTGGTAGAGCAACACAGTGAGTGTTACTTCAGTACTTGGTGGAACATCAGATAACACTGGATCTGGAATTGCTCGTAGATTAGGTTAGAATCTGAGTATAAACATCTAGCAAACCCTCTCTTCTTGATACTGAAACCATGAACTTATACATTTCTATGGCTTCTGTTATAGTGTTGAAGACTGGTCTCAACATAATCCTAGCTTGCAACATCCCTAAAGCCAATCCTTTGCTTGAGGTTCAATTCCCTTTTGCTGTACTTTATTACCTTCATTGTGTTATAGAACTGGGAGAGTAATACTCTTTTTTATTTCTCTTTAGGCAAAAGCTGAGAAAGTTTTGATCAGAAAGCTGATGGATCTTGGATATACAATGTCAACACCTTTAAGATCCACATAACTCATAACATCAACACCATTCTGGAGTTAGTTTCTTCTCTTTATCTGCAGAATTTGTTGGCTAGAAACTAGAATATTTGTGTGACATGAATGATCACTTTGTTGTTTCAGTGTTCTTAGTATTACTTCTCCTGAGTTAGCTACTGCATTCAAATTGGCTTTGTTTGCGTTTGTTCATCAATTTTGAAGCTCCATGGATGTGGTGATGCTGTTTCTCAGCAGCCTTGTAGAGAACAAGTCGCCATGGATGGAAAAGGCAAAGTTTTTCAAGCAAGGTGTGAATCTTTAACTCGTTTTACAGATATGATCTTCAGTTATATGTTTAAATCAGAATTGGATTTGTTCAGATTCGCTACAAATGTCAATGACGAACATGTTTTGCAACAGAACTCACATGAACTGACTTTTGTGTGACTACAGCATGGGAACAGCTTTTAACTCCCAAGATTTGTCTCAAAAGAAAGAAACAAAAGAGCACAACTGAAACTAAACTCATCTTGTGTAAAGTGCTCTTCAAGCTTGGTGGTGCTCGAGAGGTTTGAGTGGTTTGACGACTTCCCAAGTGAAATCAGCGTCGTCTCTTCCAAAGTGTCCATACGCCGCCGTTTTCAAGTATCTCCCGTTCCCTCTCTTCAAATCCAAGTTAATTGATATCATTCCAGGTCTGAAATCGAAATTCTCCTTAACAATCTCAAGAATTTCCTTGTCTGGTATCTTCCCTGTTCCGTAACTGTCAACAAACACTGATAATGGATCCGGGACACCAATGGCGTATGAGACTTGGACAATGCACCGTCTCGCTAGTCCACTGGCTACTACGCTCTTAGCTGCTTGTCTGACTATGTAGGCACCACTCCTGTCTACTTTAGTTGGGTCTTTGCCTGAAAATGCACCACCTCCGTGAGCTCCCCACCCACCATATGTGTCAATGATGATCTTTCTCCCAGTGAGTCCTGCATCTCCATGAGGGCCACCGATCACGAAACGACCAGATGGGTTTAAGTGGAAGATTGTCTTCTCGTCTAAGTACTTCTCCGGGATCACAGGCTTGATCACGTGCTCCTTGAGATCAGCTGCAATCTCATCGTTGGTTACGGTCTCGTCGTGTTGTGTAGAGATGAGAACTGTGTGGACACGGACTGGGATCATGGCTCCGTTTTCGTTTAAGTACTCTATGGTTACTTGTGTCTTACCGTCAGGTCTTAACCACGGACAAGTCCCGTAACGCAATGTTAACACAGAAATTAATACACAGAGATACGTATAATTTACAGAAAATCCCTATAAATCTCCATACGAATGCTCGAAACACTAGGGTTCGTATTAAATAATTTACAGAAAATATCCAAAACCAACGAAACAGTCGTTCAAATTCCAGCGACGAGATCAACAATACACAAAGTTGTAATGAACAAGAAAGACTCCATTTCCGTTCAAATTCAAAAATCCTGCTTACAAATTCAACAGCAACCAAAAGTTGAACACATAAATTAGCATAAAAGAAACTTATTAAGGAATCTAAATAGAAACTGAAATCAATAACTAGAGTTACATAAGAATCTCTATATCAATCCACAAAACAGCGGAGTTTGATCCAAATATTTCACAGAAATTCAGAAATTTAAAAATCCTAGTAACAAATCCAACATGGCGAAAACTTATGAAGGAATCTAGATTACATATACCAAACCACGAAACACCGGAGTTTGATTCAAATAATTGAGAGAAAATATCCAAACCGAGAAACCAATCGTACAAATTCAAGCGACGAAACTATAATGATACATTACAGAACAATGGAAGAAAGCAGAGAGAAGATTTCATACCTAGAGGAGAATGAATGTAGAGGTTGAAGATAGTAGTGAAGAAGTTGAGGAGCAGAAAGTAATGTAATATAGCAAGAGGTGCACCGATCTAATTGCGTCCAGATTCGTTTTTAATTTCAATTCCCCATACGGGAAAATTATGATCTAACGGCTAACATTGAGTAACAGAGATTTAGGCTGATCTTGACCGTTGTATTTTCTAGACTGTACCGACGCGTGTCAATACAATAAAGGTCGGCAAAAATATAGCAAAAAGATCAAAGAATAAAAGATTGTAATTTGTAGTGATTGATAATCAAATTATTGATCGAATAAAAATTGCTAATTTTAGTATTAACTGTATAATTAACAATTACAATCTGATCATTATACTTATCTTTCGTGACGAAAATCTTTGGTTCAATTAGTAAACATAATAAATTAGATTATCGATTTTTTGGAAAATGTTTAAAAATCAAGTTTTTAAAGGTAAGATCGCTATAGTCGTATTATTATTATCTAAGAACTATAGATTTGAGTTTAGCATAAAAAATATAATACAGTAGAACCTCTATAAATTGATACTCGATAAATTAATAATTACGATAAATTAATAAATTCTTCTAGTCCCGACGTGGGACAGTGTAAAAATTAACAAAATTTAATAAAATAATAAGATAATAATTTATTTTGAAATTCCTTTGTAATTATGGTCCCAATAATATTATAAATTAATAAAATATGATATATAAATATATTATATAGGTATATTAGACAACTAGTAAAATAAGATTTAATATTATTTGTTACTCTATTATCAAATAACAATTAATAAAAATTATCATAGAAGACAAAAACGTAAAAATAAGGAAATTATAAAAAAAAATGGAAACTTAATATTATATATAATAAATTGAATATTTACATGATGGTGTAATACAATTTTAAGGAGATCAATATAACTCTGAGATATATTATTTTTCGTAAAACGAATATTTCATGAATTAATTTCATAAATTAATAATTATTAATTTATCGATAAATTAATATCTCGTTAAATTAATAAATTTTTCTAGTCCCAACGTTATTAATTTATAGAGGTTTAACTGTATATTTAATATAGAAATTAATTATGGCATAAAAAATCGTCCATTATGTGGCGATGTCGATGGTTTGACCGTTTGAGTTTGACTTGAGTTAATGGGCCTCAAGTCTTGGCCCAATGGGCCTATAACGAAAGCCTTAACAAATTTACACCGGAAAAAAGAGACAACAACCTCAGACAAATGATGCCAAAACTAGTTTACATATTGAAGATGACGAGAGTCATGAGACAAATGCTAGTCATGACTTCTGTTCGTGTATAAAGAAACCAATCAATCTATCAAAACCTTAGTAAAGTATCTTCTCTCTAACCTCTATGTCTTTCTAGTGCGCAATCGGGTCAGAGCAGAGGGTTAGTGGCTTCAAACCATGATCTTGGGGGTAGACATTTTCGACTCTTCTGTTGCAATGTCACCTGAAAGAAAGAACATAAAACCAGTTGGTGGATGCAACAGCTATCTAAAAACTCTAACCATATCAGTTTTAAACCCATTTTTCTGTGTATTTTGATAAGAGCAACAGTTTCTGTTTACCATGTGAAAAAAGTTAGAATTTTGACCTCAGCACAAACACATATGTTTTAATCAGAGATCACTAATAACATATGTACCCAAGGGTAGATGAGTTTACTCAGCTTCAAAAGCAAGTAAGTAATTCTTTAGTTGTAGAATTTAGGGAATATGGTATTTTTAGACTGAATATGGTATTTTAGACTCTTAATTATCTCAGTTTGGAGATAAAAACTCAAAACTATTAAAATGGTTTTTTAAATCCTGAGCTTTGAAACTGGATTTTTTAAACTCTACTAGATTTTTTAAATCAAAACTTAACTTTGAACATAAAATTAAACTATACTATCAAATTTAACCAGAAAATAAAATCCAAATTTGGATTAATTATACTAAAATTTCAAGTTTAATTTTAAGATTTCGGTTTAAGAAACCCAGTTATTAAAATTTAGGGTTTGAAGACCTTATTATCAAATCCCAGGGTTTAAAAAACCGTTTTGATAGTTGAGGGTTTTTTCACCAAACGGAAAAAGTTAGGGGTCTAAAATACCTTAGAAGTTAAGGCGTATTCATAAAAGCTGGTGAAATGAAAGGGTTCACTTAACAGATCTTTTCTATTGGTGACATATAGACAAACACGACAACATTTTATATACATGTGCAATAAACAAACATCTAACAGGAAAAATGTTATGCAGACCATATGTAAATACGATGTGGATTGATGTTAATGAAATCAAAAGAGGAAGGCTGAGAGGATTACCAGATTGAGGGGTAGCAGTGACCTCGCCATAGATGGCCTTAAGTGTGGAGAGAGGGACAACCGCAGAGTTGCCTGCAGCGGTAGCTTCAGCATAAAGTTGCTGTTTCCATTCCCACATTGTGACTTTCATGGCCTTGTTAGACTTAGAGAGCGAATCCTTCTCCTCCTTTAAGGCCTCCACATACTTTTCCTGTTTATCTGATCTGAATCCAAGAACCAGAAAAGATACTCCCAGACATGTATTTATTACAGCATTGCTGTTCATTGCCTCTGAGAGAAGCATTGCAATCTTGTTTGCCATTCCTGTGTAGACTATTCATCAGTCTTAGAACAAAAGAGTATAGATAGTAGCAACTAGCAACCAAACCCAGCTCAATTGATCATACAACCAAGATGAAAAGGAAAAAAAACTTATTCTTCCAGCGATAACAGAAAATTTCCAACCATTAAGCATCGTTTGATTCAATGAAGAAGAAGAAGATGCATAATGAAAAAGTGACCAGGAAGAAGTTAGTGTTCCAGTAACCTCAAAACAGATGAGCTCTGAAAGTAAATGAAAAAAACACTAATTCTATGTACTGAACAACAACAACAAAGTGAAGGAAGTTATTGTAATTAGTTTCATAATTGAAGTAATTCGGGAAAATCTAACTGCAGATCTTATAGGTCAAGTGAACGGGTGACTTGGATTTAGACATTGTGAGCATTGAAAGTTGACTACACAGAGAAAACATTTAACTTAAAGGTATCTTACGACATGGAGAATTTTACACTTCACTTTGATATCGCTTCGAATGTTAAATCATAGGTGATCAAGCTCACTCAAACAATAGCTACAACTGTTAAGAAGATAACCACTAGCACACATTTTAACTGCGTAATGTTCATCCGAATTTTTCGGAATCTAAGACGAATCTGGATTTAGCCAGCAAATCAACACATGGTAAAGAGCTACTGGAGGTGCCAAGCTTATGAGTACACGCGATGATGGTGATCAATATATACAATCAGAGACAATCAACTACACTTGATAAAAATTCAGCTCCAAACAATTAGTTCGAACACCGCAAACATAAGCGAAATTCATCATACAGATCAATAAGATAAACAAAGAAAAAATCCATAGGAATTAAAAACAAGAATTAAATCCAGAAACCAAAGACGATTCACCTGAAATGATGATCCAACGCCGGAGACGGTGCAAGACGACGGCAACGATGGCGGCGATACAAGGTGGAGACACCGAGGGAAATCCAGAGATAGCCTTTGGGGATTTCAATACTTTAGAAGGTTTTAGGGATTTAATTGGAATTTTAATACATTTCAAGGGTAATTTGGGTATTTAAATAATATTAAACTATGCCTAGTAGTACCCAACAGTGGTCAATTTACGATCATCAGATATTTCATTTTGTCTCTTAAAAAAAGCTTTATAAAAAATTCCATCGAAGCTTCGACGATCATCAGAGATTTCGAATTTCCTCTCTCTCGTCGAACTATAATTGTTGCTTGAAAGGTAAATGATTTCTTCTTCTTCTTCTGCAAAACTTGAACGAGTTTCTCCTTTGGTTCTTTCTTCTAATGTTGAATATCGACATTTTTATCCTTTATCTTTGAAATTTCTTCCGAGGGTTTGATTTCTATCGAATTTGATGCTGCTAAAGATACCTAGGAAGTGAATTGTGGTTTTATGAGTTTGAATTCCGTATCCTGGAGTATTGTCGTTGACTTGTGATATTCTAGGTCTCAGGAACTTTATAGTTTAGTTGTGTTTGCATGGAATTTGAGCGGTTTATGCTATTCTGATGACATGTGACCATGGAGAGGAACTGGTTTCTGCTTCTGATGTTAACGTTAGCTTTGTGAAATTGTTGATATTATATGATTATGCTTTGTCTAAATGCGCTCAAACCCTATTTTTGTAACATTTTTTAGGCTGTCTAATTTTTTCATTTTTTGCTTTAGTCTCGATGAGAGAATCTATAGCTACTTTAATCTTTCGTATATAAACAATACGCCTTTTGCTATTTTTAGCTAGCTCAAATCTTGTTTCTGCAACACATTTACTGAATTTTTTGTCTGAAAATCTTCTTGTTCATGCATTCAGCATGGCGATGACCTCTAATATAGGCAATAAACTGATCATTTTGGCTTTCCGTTGGCCTCTGGTGACAGAACGGTTTCTTTACTTTGCATAGCCATAGCTTGTTTGCAAAACTAATTATCTTGCGTAATTTTTTCCTTGTTTGTACATACATTTTCATACGAAGAAGAGAAGCATAATGCTAGAATCTTACTCTGCAAATCCATATAGTGATGCTTAGCACTTGTTTATGTCAATGATGTTATAGCTCTGAGTGCTAACACTGTACATTGAAGTTCTGAGAGGAAAGCATAAGTTGCTCAAAACCTGTATTAATAACTCTGTTGACATTTTTCCTTCTAAAATCTGAGAACATGCAGTTAAGTGTTTCCTCCTGTCAGAGAAAACTGTGATGAGCTGTTTTGGCTGGTGTGGGAGTGAGGATTTTAGAGGAGCAGCTGAAACCGGCCCTAGGCCAGCGCACAACCCTGGAGGTAGCACAGTCAATTACACTAGCTGCCAATGTTTCTCTGTTTCTTGTATTTTTGACTTCCTTATCAGTGTTTCTATTAGTCTCCATCCTTTTGGGTACTAAATCATGGACTTTGTATTGATCTAAAGGTTACAATGGAGGCCACCATCAAAGAGCAGATCCACCAAAAAACCAGCCAATCATTCATATGCAGCCTATTGCTGTACCAGCCATTCCAGCAGATGAATTGAAAGATATAACCGATAACTATGGTTCAAAGGCCTTGATTGGTGAGGGATCATACGGAAGAGTGTTTTATGGTGTTCTTAAAAGCGGTAAGGCAGCTGCCATCAAGAAACTTGACTCTAGTAAGCAGCCAGACCAAGAATTTCTTGCTCAGGTAGATGCTATAAAGTATATCATCACAGTTTTTATGGGACTTGATCTTGTAAAATATCGCCTAAAGTATCCCAGGCAAACCTAATCTTAAATCTCATGTGTTCAAATGCTCCAGCAAGAATCCTTTAGGAATGTTGTCTATTTTGTTTTGTTACTGACATATAAACGTTCAATAGGTGTCAATGGTATCGAGATTGCAACACGACAATGTTATAGCACTTATGGGCTATTGTGTTGACGGCCCTCTCCGCGTTCTTGCTTATGAGTATGCTCCTAATGGATCTGTTCATGATATTCTTCATGGTGAGTTGCTAACGTAAAACATTACCTGGATATAGATCAGGCACACAATCCTTTAACATGTGGAAACTAACATACTATAATATATGAATATAGACCAGTGAGTGAATTATATTTTAAGAGGCAAACCTAAAAGGTGTCCCATTGGTGCAGGTCGAAAAGGTGTCAAAGGGGCACAGCGAGGTCCTGTTATGTCATGGAACCAGAGGGTCAAAATAGCTGTTGGTGCAGCTAAAGGGCTTGAGTATTTGCATGAGAAAGCAACCCCTCATATAATCCACAGAGACATCAAATCCAGCAATGTACTTCTGTTTGATGATGATGTTGCCAAAGTTGCTGATTTCGATCTGTCCAATCAGGCCCCTGACATGGCTGCACGCCTTCACTCAACTCGTGTCCTGGGAACTTTTGGATATCACGCTCCAGAGTAATCCCCTTATAGAAATATCTCTAACATTTTTTCATACTTTCTAGTGTTATCCGTGATGCAATGTCTTTTCACCGTCAAATCTTGACCTTAAAACATCTTTGGGTAATGTGACAGGTATGCAATGACGGGAACGTTGAGCACAAAGAGTGATGTGTACAGTTTTGGCGTTGTTCTGCTAGAACTCCTTACAGGTCGTAAACCAGTGGATCATACCTTACCACGTGGACAACAAAGTCTAGTTACATGGGTAATCTTCACTTCAGTCTTCTCTGCTTATTCTTCTTTCCTTGAATTGATAAGAGAAATCTCTATGATATAAATTACTTAGACTAATTCTCTGTCAATAATGACACAACAAAGTTCACAACATCAGCGAAATCTCAAAGAAACTTAGAAAAACGGCAGAATCAATAAGCAAAATGTTTCAAATTATTACTAACTAGTAACAATGTTGTGAATGTCTCAGGCAACGCCTAGACTAAGCGAAGACAAAGTGAAGCAATGCGTTGATGCAAGACTAATGGGAGATTACCCTCCCAAAGCTGTTGCCAAGGTAACATTGCTCTCCTCTCACTGTTCATTGTCTGTTTCAGACATTACAATCTAGTTACTAAATCTTAGTTCATATGTCTGGGTTACTTTACCATATGGTGCAATGTTTATGATCAGATGGCTGCAGTAGCTGCACTTTGCGTGCAATATGAGGCAGATTTTAGACCAAACATGAGCATTGTTGTGAAAGCACTTCAACCACTTCTAAACCCACCTCGGTCTGCTCCTCATACTCCACATAGGAACCCCTATTGACGAGTCGGTCCAAATCAATTTGTATCTCGTCTGATTCATGAATCATGGATCATTAAAAGTATGTTCATTTTGTTCTGTTGAATCTGATTTGTGTAAATTTGTGGAAATAGGTCATTTATTAATGTACCGTTTTATCTCATAAACTCTTCATTCAAATCTGACCCTATGAAGAGATGTATGTGTTCTCTAATTTTCTTATGTGTTTTTGTGATGTAGTTTGTGTGAGAAGAACCATTTTTTTGTATGTTTATTATTTCTGAAAACCAACTAAAATTATATAAAACTATTTTTTTTGGATCTACAGTTTTTCTAATTAACTTGAGTTATAATACTCTTTTAACATTCTTTTTTTGGTAAAAAGTGTAGTTTGAAGTGAGAAATTTGTGAAAATTAAAGTTTTGGACTATAAAATCTCGTATATATAGTATTCTTTAATAAAATGTTGGTAAATACTTCTTCTTTTCTTAATATAAGATTGGTGTGGGTTAATGCTTGCATATTAAAAACAATTAAATGATAAAAATAGTTTTACATTTTTAGAAAATGATTACACTAATATAGAATAAAGTAGAGACATATTGTGGAAATATAATTTCTTATGTAATAAAATCCTAATAAAATTTATAATTTGAAAAAAAAAAATTAGCTTAAACTTCTTATATTTAAAACATCTTAGGTAATGTTTCATTAGTTAAAAAATAAAAATAAATAAATAATGGTTTCATTTATTATATTTTCGTTTGATGGGCCGAGTTTAATATAAAGTATAATAAAGTCGTTGGGCCCAAAATGTTTCAACGACTAAAAAAGAAGCTGAAGCGAAGTCAGACCTCCATTAATGATATAAAACCAGAGCCGTTAGATTAAAGAAATTACGTGTGCAAAATTCATCTCCACCGTTTAATTTTTTTCGTCAATATCAACATTTATATTTTTTACTTGTTCCGATATGTACAGTGGCTCTCCAGTCTTTTGACAAAAACTTGTACGTCTCCTTCCCTATAGTAGCATCTTCACCTGCTCAGTCTATTCGCCATTCGAACTGTATCGCATTCAACCTTCATTAAACGATATCGGAATCCGGTGGAGGTTCCTGAAAATTTCATCCACGGCGATTTTCTGGTCCTTTGCTATGTTAAAACCAGATTCGCGCGTTTGTTTATAGCCGAGATTTGCATTTTTCGGCTTCTGATTTCGAGGTAGTGCTACTCTCTGTTTTTCTCCTCTACTATTATACTTCCTGCTTCTCGGATCTGATCTAGTTTTGCTCTCTCTGATCGTGATCTGTTTGATTTGTCCTTTTCTTCCGTTGGGGATATAGGATTTTGGGGGTTTTGTGTGTGTGACTTCAATGCATTATAGGTTTCTGCTGCTTATCTATGCAGGAACTTTGTTTGCTTAGTTGAATCTGAAGTGGTGGTGAAGTTATTCTTTGATTCTGGATTCAGATTTTGGTCATGGAATCTCGGTATCTGTTGCGTGCGGTAGACTTCCATATTATGACGTCGGTGTTGTGATGGACTAGTGACTAACAAAGAACCGCATCTACGTATTGTGATTTCGTGGATTTGCTTTGAGAAGAAGGGAAAAGGAAGATGGCGAAAATGATAAGCAAGACGCTTGTACTAACTTATATTTATTTACTGATCTACATTATACTCTCTTCAGGAGTTATACTGTACAACAAGGTAATTGCAGAGGCTATTTCATTTTGTTAATGTAGTTAATACTTAAGCAGATCTTAATAGTTTGTGTATCTGTTGGATTTTGCATGTGGTAAGCTCTTAAATTCGATTTTTTGAGTTGAATGTTGTGCATATGAAATGATGTCATTGCCAGGCCTTTGCGCTTAATTTTATTATTGTATAGCCTCTTCGTTACTGTTTGTAGCCATTTTCTTGTTCATGTTCTGAAAGCTGATGGGAAGTGGTATCTATCTTTTTTGGCTTTCAATTGCAGTGGGTCCTATCTCCGAAATACTTCAATTTTCCACTTCCTATAACATTGACGATGATTCATATGGGGTTTTCCGGATTTGTGGCCTTCCTTCTTATCCGGGTATTCAAGGTACTATAAATTCACAAACCAATGTGCACCCTTACATTTAAGGATATGCTGCATATATCTATTTGTGTGAAGTATGACCCATGCTCATTTTATGTGGATTTCTCATTTGGCATGCTTGATCTTCAATACAAATTCTTTGAATCCTTGAAATAGTAAGTAATGAGTATATTTTTTGCAATGCAGGTCGTATCTCCAGTTAAAATGACATTTGAAATGTAAGCGGGCTTAGTCCAATCTTTCCTACTCTTTCTTTTTCTGAATACGTAATTTCTGTCACCTCTCTCTTTTGACATATTTTTATGAACTGCAGATACGTAACCTGTGTGGTACCTATAAGCGCATTCTTTGCATCCAGCCTCTGGTAAATCCTCGTTCTACATACAGTGGACTTATTGCATTTATTGATGCTATCTGTCCTAATACTGTATATTTCAAGTGGTGAATTGGCCATCAGGCCACTCGGACTTTGCTAGTCATATCTGCTGTTTTCATTGTCCCTTGACCATTATGTTTTCTCCCTCGTATAGGTTTGGCAATACGGCATATTTGCACATTTCAGTTGCCTTCATACAGATGCTCAAAGCACTAAGTATGTGTAACCACTGACCCTTTTAGCTTGATATCTATACTAGTAAATGACTCTTTGATCATTTAATAAATCTCTTTTAACACGTGAATATGGAATTACAGTGCCGGTAGCAACATTTCTCATGGCCGTTGTTTGTGGCACTGACAAAGCAAGGTGTGATGTGTTCATGAACATGGTGCTTGTCAGTGTAGGAGTCGTGGTATCCTCTTATGGGGAAATTAATTTCAATGTAATTGGCACGGTCTACCAGGTCACAGGCATCTTTGCTGAAGCACTTAGACTAGTTCTAACTCAAGTTCTTCTTCAGAAGAAGGGCTTGATGTTGAACCCAGTCACTAGCCTATACTATATAGCGCCATGCAGGTATGCAGTTCTAATACTTCATGACTTGGTATGGGCGTATTCTTGTATATATCTTATTTTATTAGGTTACATGTTTGTCAAAATCATGTATTACTTGCTAGATGTAAACAATCTCTTCTGCAACATATTAACACATATATATATTCCTTAAAGTCCGATGATTTGTCTTTGTGCAGTTTTGTTTTCCTGTCTTTGCCTTGGTATGTATTGGAGAAACCAACTATGGAAGTCTCACAAATCCAATTCAACTTCTGGATCTTTTTCTCCAACGCACTCTGCGCACTTGCCTTGAACTTCTCCATATTCTTAGTAATCGGAAGAACCGGTGCTGTAACCATCCGGGTGGCTGGCGTTCTCAAAGACTGGATTCTCATTGCCCTTTCAACTGTCATATTTCCTGAGTCCACAATCACTGGCCTCAACATCATTGGTTACGCAATAGGTATATCTCTTTCTTTCTTCTTTTTTCTTTTTTCCATAGAAAACTCGATAGCACTAAATGTTCTCTTATGTGCTTTACACAGCGCTCTGTGGCGTAGTAATGTACAATTACATAAAAATCAAGGATGTGAAAGCGACCCAAACAACCACTGATACTCTTCCAGATCGAATTGCAAAGGTCAGTCTATTTATCTGTATATTGAATAAGCTTTTTCGTTCACTAGCTCCCTATCCTGAAGAAGTATCATTTCCTGTACATAATAATTATAAGTATCAATATTAGGCTCGTACAGATTCCCATAATATCCAGGCTTCCATCTTCCATCTTTAGAAGTAGAAACACAAGTAGATGTACTGTATTCATACACCATCATAGAACATTATATTGCTTCGGATAACTATATTCACAATGCATATATTTTGCATGCCCATTACCAATTGTATCGGACTTATGAGTCTTCTGACTATTTCCCCATTACGTCTCCAAGGCCTTTTGTTCTTCTTAGGATCTGTTGTTTCGACACAAATCTTTTTGGTTTTTAAAAAAAAAAGTAAACAGTTTAAGAAGGTGCAATTCTCCCAAATGAATTTGTAGATCGATCTAGTATTTCGCTCACATGCATCTGAATTCAATTCGTGATGATCATAAGTTGAAAAATTCCTATTCATCATCTTCATATGTCGAGTAAGGGTAGTCTCTGGAGATCCTGGAATTAAACTGTTAGAGTTTAGAGAATAGTGAGTATTATTACCTTACACTTATTTGTATACATAATAACACACATGGTTCTGCTTCAAAATTCCTCAGGAGTGGAAAATGGAGAAGAAGTCATCGGATAATGAGGAGAGTCCGAGAGCAGGCAGCGGTGGAGTCGAGCTTAACGATGAGGAGGCGCCTCTGATAACATCGCGGTTATCGCATATCGGACGGACGCAGCTCGGAAGCCACGCAGTCTGAGCTGAGCTGCTTGCATAACAAAAAGGTACAGATGAGAATATTATATGTTGTTTTTTTCAGTTCAGGTGAAAAATGTTCTCTTTGGAAAAAAAAACCAAATACAAGTTACTTAATCAATGTTAGATTCGAAAAAAGGTATCTTAAATTTTATAAATGGATTCAAAAAAAGCCCTGGATTTGATTTTTTTTTTTAATTTTAGATATTTGTTTTGGAATATTGAAAAATTTATTAAATTAATATACAAAATTGGTGGGTCGTGAAATGTTATTATTGATTACAAACTATTCTTTGATGTGCTCTTGATTCCAGCAGTGAAGTTACATACACAAACACATGTCTCCTTGTCTTGTTTTTTTTTTTACATAAATATGGTAAACATTAAAACTAAAGGATTATGACAAAAAAGAAAAATATATTTTCAGTTTGGTAAAATAAATTCTGTAATTTTGAATTGGTAAAAAAATAGTCTATTTCGTCTTATTGTAAAAAAAAACAATTTTGTAGTTTGGTCGTTTAATAAAATAAATCCATTATTTTAGTTCATTATTTTTAAACTTTTTGAAAAAATTTTAGTTTTGATTTTTTTTCTATAACAATTTGAGAAACTCATAAGTCAATTTGGTTTAGGGTCTACTCCGAATAGTAAAACAAAACTAAACTTGCCTATTAACGTTATTGAAATTGAGGATTTAAAACACAATCATCCCTTATATTCTATGTTGAATCGAAAACTTCTGTTAATAAAGTAGCGGAAAATTCATTAAAATAACAAAAAAAAAAAAACCTTCAAATATCAAAATAATACATAAGGTTTTATTATTAGGAAATGAAAACGATATAAAGATCATTTAAGGTAGGTAATTGGTAGTGGAAATAGCAAGAAACTCGACTTCCAATTTCATAGTGTCACGTACAAGAAAGCCTCTTGATGGATCGTTAAGTTCCTCCAAAGATAAGAACTTGGTCCGACCAAAACCAGTACTTACTGCATAGTACTTGTACCAGTTCTCCACTGCAACCAAACACACATATGATGTAATAATTAAATTACTATGGCCGGTCTTGAAAATACAAGAATATATTCGGCAGCGAAAAATTTGTGTTTTTTTCAAATAAGAAGAAAAAGGAATCGAAAATACAGAGCCGGGACAAAATATCCAAAATTAGGATCGATATTTCAATTACGAAAATTAAAACAAAAACTTTTTTTTTAATAAAAGTAAATATATGATTTAGAAGTCGTTATAATTTGAAGTTCAAGACGAGTATCTCACCGGACTTATCCCTGGCAATCAACAAATGACAGCAACAAAATTATGTTCGTTTACCTATGCGTTTTTTTTGTTTCGGTAACTAACAATTTAAAATTTATCATAAATAATTTAAGTTTGTAATTTTTTACCGTTTAATTATATCGCAGAAACTTGCCGTCGACTATGCGATAGATAAATAAAAAATTTCAGACATAGAACTCAGGTACAAAACTCAAAGACAAGTCACTCAACTAACAACAAACAAGACACAGATAAATTTTCGTTGTTGTCTCCAAAACGGTAAAAAGGGAAACATGGTCTACAGCCTCAATTGCTAAAACTTATCGTTGAACTAACGAATATGATTTAACTATAAAATAATTAATAAGAGAGAGTAAGAAGAAAACGTACATTTATACTCCATGTGTTTGGAATTGAGTTGGTCGATAATTCGGATGTATAACATAACATAAAGGTATTCACTACTTTTTAATTTCTCATTACTACCAAGATTTATGTATAAAGATACTGAGTTTCCCTTTCCATCACCATCACCATTTGGATACATTTTCAAATACCTAACACCAAACATTTTTTCTTATCATTTTTATAAGTATTTTTGCGAAATCCGGAGAATAAATTTGAACAAAAAAACTCGATTTTATTTATCGGTAAAAAATGAAAAAATCATCGATTTTGTTTTTCGGTAGAAAAAACTCTCCGTCAATTAAATGTTAAACATTTATTAGTCTTTTAATTAAATGAAAAAGATAATGGCGAAAACATCCTTAGAGTTTGAAATTTGGCACAAAAAAAAAACCCCTCAATTTTGTTTTTTCAGTAAAAAAAATTCTGAAGAATAAATTTGGGGAACTTTTAATTGACATAAATATCTTTTTGCCGACAAAGAAAATTAAGATTTTGGTTTAAGAACCCTATTTTTTTCAGAATTTAAAGATCTAAAATACCATAATTCTTTTATTTCGAAATTTAAAAATGGAACATAAAAACATCAATTTTTTATTTATCTACAAATCTATAAAATTATGTCACTTACCAGTTTCGTCCTCCAATAGAGTAATCATCGGATCTATAGAATTCCTTGTCCAACATCGAAAATTTCCTAAGGCCCCAAGCAAACTTAGGATTTGGAAAATTGCCAAGTACCTTAAAAACTTCCCAATTTTCAAAATGTTTTGTGACGAAAACGTCGACACCAAATTCGCAATTATCACCGTCGTAAAGAAAACCATTTTTCACATCTTGAAGAGTTTTTAGTGAAATAAATTGTAAAAATCCCCAAACCCTATCATTTTTTACGAATCTTTTGGCTTCTCCAAATTTCATTGTGTAATAAGATTCTTCTTTTTTGTTGTACACAAAAAATTCAAGATTTGCATAGACTTCTAAATTAGGATCGGTTTCTAAACTTGAACTATCCAATATGAGGTATAGACCAACGTGTGCATCTTCAACCTCCGACCGGTATATATATTTGGGGTATACAGTTAGACTCCTGCATTTATTTTTACAAATTGTTAATATTTTATATTAATTAGATCGTAACTACAAGTTTAAATTTAAAATTTTGATTTAAAAAAATATAGTTATCAAAATATATAAAATAGTTTAGGATTTCAAATATCATCACCCAAAAACAAATAAAACATAAATCAGGTGTTTAGAATTACTATATATAACTAGGTATCTTTCCCGCATCTTATGCGGGGTTAATATTATATTTTATAACATAAATATTTATTTTCCTCAATAATATATGGATAATGTAGATATAAACTCTATATATATATATATATTCAAACTATTAATTTTTTTTATTTTAAAATATATATCATGTTAAGATATTATAGTTTTGGTAAAAATTTTAAATCTGAATAGTTTAATAATTTAATTTTTATTTTTTGTTATATTTTATTTATAATATATGGGATAGTAATGTTTTTTTATCCAGTTATGTATATATATAGAAAATATTAGAGGATAAGATTGACATAAAATATATTTTTTGGTTTATCCAAATAGATAAGATTTTAAAAAATAATTATAATTAGTATATTTAAAAATATATATCTAACAATCTAAACAATAATAAGGAAACTAATGAAGATGAATTAAGATTTATGATAAGATTTTTCGTAATCAATTAAACAAATAACACATATCTATATATATGATGCGTTTATCTTTAAAGAAGAGATATATAAAATTCTAACAATAAAATATTTAAATAAATTATAATAATTAAAAACTAATAAATAATAATATTCAGAAAGATAATATGATCAATTATAATATAAACAAATAAATAAATAAATAAATATAACTTAAAAAAAATAACGGTCCAATATTTTTTTCTAGTAATTAGTTTTCCAGTGGCACGGTCTACAAACCAACGTTGTCTTTAAAATCGCTTCTCAAATAATATATAGGGGATTAGAGTTTATTATAGAGAAATTACCTAAAATGTCCTAATTCAAACATTTTTTTTTTGCAAATATGGTCTTTTTGTAGGGTTTACCAATTATACCTTTGGGCCTATTGTTATGATATTTTTGCAAAAAATACTTGAATGAGGAAATTTTCTAAAAATCAATTATGCAAAATGTCCTAATTGAATACATTTTTCCAAATTTTTTATAAAGTGTGAGGGTATACCACTTATAATGTTAGGTATAATGTTAGGGCATTTTTGCAAAAAAATACATGATTAGGATATTTTTGCAAAAAATGCTTGAATGAGGGCATTTTTGCAAATTTCCTGATTTGTTACCTGAATTAATTTATATTAGCTACAAAAATATATTTAACATGTGGTTTTCATCATTTTATATATGTATCTACACTATTGCATATAATTAAGTCATAAACATCATCATTTTATACGTATATATATTTTATTGCTTTTAGAATAGTTTATTGGCGAAAAAATTCATGGACTTTTTTTTATTGCAAAATAATCCCTATACTTTGTTTTTTTTGGAAAAAAACTTTTTCGTTTAAACGTATTTTTTTAATTAGAAACTAACGGTCAATTTAATTAAGAGATTTTTCGTCTGAAAAACAAAGTCCAGAGTTTTTTTCATCTACTTGATAGTTTACGGGTTTTTCACCAAAAACCAAAGTTTAGAGATTTTTTCGACGCGTGATTTGTTTCGTAAAAAACAGATAGTTTAGGGATTTTTCGTCACAATTCCAAAGAAAAATAATAGAGTATATAAAAGAAATGTAAAACAAATACCAATTATGTCCTCCGGCGTAGAAAGGACGTGAGGAGTATCTCTCAGTGTTATTAGAGTTTATCAATGTGGTGAAAGACTCGAACTTCATAGAATAGGCGGAAGGAGGACGATTTTTTGGGCCTTTCACTAGCGTCGGCTTCTCCGCAGACCTCCACGTGGCATTAACCGGAACCACTGAACCGGAATCGGAGTCCGGTGGAAGAAGAGTGATAAGTGACGGTTCAGATTCACTTATGGACTGCTCAGATACAGCAAAGATACTGAACAAGAAACAGACAACACATAATAGCCCTAATTCCTTTTTCATAACTTTAACTTAAATTTTGTTTTTTTTTTTTTTTGTGTTTCTTTTGTGTTTTGTGTTTGATGACTTGCCCTATTTATATACAGATGTTTTAAATTTTAAATTATTTCTACTTGATAGAAAAATATCTCAAGTTTTTTAATCTTTTAATAATTGATTTTTATAAACTAGATATTTTAATAATTAGATTGTTAAACTTAGGACTTGGTCATAAAAGCTAGAACTGAAAAAACGAACGAGCCTGAACCAAATAAAGGGATTCGGTTCAGTTTTGATTCCGACGTAAAGTATCTATTGGTTTTTAAATTCGGGATCTATGGATGTGGGGTAGTAATCGGAACCAAACCGAAAGTGACCATATGTTTTTTTGGCTATTTTTCGGATATTTTTTTTGTCTTTTCGAGTAATTTTTCGGTTTTTCAGATATTTTTTTGTCTTTTCGAATAATTTTTCGGTTTTTCAAGTGTTTTTAAGGTTTTCGGGTATTTTTTGGATCTTTTTATCAAGTATCAAAAAAACTCAAACGGATACTTGAATGTCCAACCCTAGTTAAACCTAAATTTTTAATTTAAATTTTAAATTATAGTCTAATTAACCAAATTTAGACTATATTTTTTTGTTTAATTTTAAAATTAAAGTTTAATTTTTGTATTTTTTATTTTAAAATATGGTGATCAAAATTTAAAATTTAGAAAACTCAGATTATCAAAATTATAGATTAAAAAAATCATTTTAATAGTTAAAGAGTTTTTTTTAACCAAATTAAAATAGTTCATATCTTAAAATTATCAAGACCTCGGTATATACACGTTCTACCATCTGCGCTGTAGTAATATTAATATTAAATTTATGAAATATCCAATAATTATGTTACTCTTCATCTTTAAATGTACCCTTAGACTATTTTTTATATTTTCTTTATATTATATATCTCTGTTGATCTAGGATTAATATTTAATTATTTTTAGTCGTCTGATCGTGCCTCCAGTTAAGAATACCTGATTGCATATTTGATTCGTTTGCAAAATTTGATTTTTTTTTGTTATAATATTTGTGAAAGCTTTAATTATTATTTTTTGCTTAGGTTATTTTTATAAGAGTTATAATATTTGTGAAAACTTTAATTATTATTTTTTGCTTAGGTTTTTTAAGAGTTATATATAATATCTATTAAATACTTTATTAAAAAATAAAAAAAAATAATTAACAAAACAAATTTTAGTTTGTAGGAAAAATGAAAAATATTTACTTGTGTTTATGGAATCGGC
>KE152099.1:65821-86332 GCA_000411095.1 Aethionema arabicum | reverse complement strand
AGAACATTGGGAATCGCTTATTACAATTATATAACTTAAAACAACGTGTTATAAATATATATATATATATAAGTTAATGTGATGAGAGAGATATTTTCATTATAATAACATTATTTACACAGTGAAAAACGTGTAACAACGTGTACATTTTTAAATGCTGACACAAGATTTCGATGATCCGTTGACTAAAACAAAATCCTTATTTTATTTATTTATTATTATTATTATTGCATATATTGTACTAATATTAATATTCATTTTATATCATCCTCATCGAAAATGTGGTTAGTGGTTAGTCTTACCATTAATACAACGATATGAATTTTTTATTTTTTTAACAATTTTGAGTCTTTCTTTTAACAATTTTTAACAATGTGGTTAGTGGTTAGTCTTACCATTATTACTTCTTTCATTAATTTTTTTTGTATTGTCTTATATCAATAAAGGCTTGATTTCAATTTATATTTTTGTTCTCGATTAGTCTTATGTCAATCACGTCGATCGTGTGTTTAATCGTCTTGATTCATTTTTTATTAGTTTTTATTAATTTATCTGTATTTATGTAAGCACCATAAACATAATAAGAAATTTTAGGTGTTTCCAGGAAACCACTTATTACATATGAAGAGTAAATACTCGAAAATTTATATCAGAACAACATTTAACTTTGGATCTTGACTTCAGATTGTAATAATGTTACCATATTTTGGTTATCTCATTTCAATTCATATTTTTCGTATTAAACAAAGGAAGCATTAATTTTTTTATTATTTTCCATTTGTTTTACTGAATTTTAAACAAATTATTTCCTAAAAAAACATGTTTCAAAGAAATCTAAACTTTTTTTGTATTTTTAACTAAAAAATATGAATATAAAAGATACAATGGAGCCCCTCGTTAACAAATTTAGTGGGCATTAAAATAAAATAAAAATAATAATTTTAACTAATAATCATATTAAACAAAAGAATTAAAAAATTTATAGTGCACATGCAGCCCTACTTCGACCATTTGTTTTATTTTGGTAAAAAAATGACATCTTTAGTTATTATATTAATTAACCAAATGTTCGACCAATTATAAACTAATAATCATACATGTAAAAGATTTATATCATAACAAAATTGAAATTTGGATCTTGTACTCAGATGTCATAAATGTTATCTTATTTTTATTAGATCACATTTCAATTTATATTTATTATAGAGTGAGACCATATGAGCAATATATATTCATATAAGAACATATATTTATATGTTTTATTTTATTGGATAGATTAAGGGAAGTATTTAGTTGCAGAAATGGCGAGGAACTCGACTTCCATTTTCAATGTGTCATGTAGGAGAAAACCTTTCGATGAATCCTTAAGATCTTCAAACGATAAAAACTTCATCTTTCCCCAACCAACTCCTGCTTTGTTGAACCAATTATCAACTGCGATACAACAAAAAAAAAACAAATCAAAGATCAATTTAACACGTTTTTTTTATTAATACATGAACACACATATCTACAAGGCCGGCTCTAAAACTCTAGGGGAAAACTCTAGGAACCTAATACAAAATCCGAAATTGGGGCCGCTATTGTACATAAAGAAAAATATTTTTTTTTTACAAAAGTAAATATATGATTTGGGGACCGGTTTGAATTGGGGACCAAGACGAATGTTTCGTCCGACTTGGGCTAGAGTCGGTCCTGCATATATACTAACAGGTGTATTTTCAAAATGCAATAATTCAAGAGATTTTTGTAATAGTAAAATCCGAAATTGGGGCCGCTATTATAGATAAAGAAAAATATTTTTTTTACAAAAGTAAATATATGATTCGGAGACCAGTTTGAATTGGGGACCGAGACGAATGTTTCGTCCGACTTGGGCCAGAGTCGGTCCTGCATATATATACTAACAGAAAGGTGTATTTTCAAAATGCAATAATTCAAGAGATTTTTGTAAAAATACTCCGATACTAAAAGCAAATGTATTTTTGGAACACACTAATAATTTAGAGTATTTATAGAAAAATCAAGGTCGATTATGGCATTTTCTCCAATAAAAAAGTAATTATAATGACAAAAATAACTTTGATTTTAAGTTAGTGATATAATCATAAAAAATATCATTTTTTTACTCTAAAAATTTGAAACATCGTACAATTTGAAACAACCAAAATATTGTTAAACATATTATATATTTTGCATCACATACTTATATTTTGCATATCTATTGTTAATTTATAAAAGTAAGAAGTTTTTATGCGCATTTTAAAGTTGGGGTTTTGTTGCCGATTCATCTATAGATTAAGTGTTTTTTTTTTTTTTTTTGCAATTTGCCTAAACAATTTATGCTATGAAATAAATAAAAACGTAGATATATCATATATATAACGACAACACATACTTAATATTTAGCATCTCTTTTTAATTTTTAAAAGAGATAAAACTAAGAATAAACTTACTTAGAATCTCAACATTGTTGGATTTGAGTTGGTCGATAACTCGTAAATAGGCTTTAACATAAATTTGTTCATAAACTTGTATTTTCTCGTTATCACCAAGTACTATGTATACAGATACTGAGTTTCCTTCACCAATACCATCACCACTCGGATACACTTGGAAATACCTAACAATAAATCAAAGTAAGAAATAAAACGATTAGTGACAGATTTATGATATGTAACTAAATTATCATAAAAATTGTAAGGGGAAATGGTAAAATAGACCATGAACTTTGTCGATTTTTTGAAAAAAAACCTCATAATTTTTAAAAATAATTTTTAGACCTTAAACATTAATAAAATTGACAAAGTTCTAAAGTTTATTTTATCATTTTCCCTAATTGTAACGAATTTTAGCAATAAAAATAAAATACAAATTATAATAAATCAAATTCTTGTGATAAAATATGAAAAACCCTAATTGTAGAATATGGACCAACTCACCAGTTTCTTCCTCCAATAGAGAATTCTTTAGAATTATAGTAACGGTTATAAAGTGTAGAAAATTTCTCAAGGGACCGAGTGTATTTAGCGTTACGAAAATTATCAAGAACACTAAAAAGCTCCCATTTTTCGAAATTTTTGGCGATAACAACATCGACACCAAACTCGCAATGATCTCCGTCGTAAAGATAACCATTTTTTTGTATTTTTGAATGTTTCTAGTGAAATTACTTGTGAAAATCCCCAAACTGTTTTGTGTAGACTAAAACGTTTCACTTCAGTGTCTTGAATTGTTAAGTAATTTGCTTCATTTTTGTTGTAAATGTAAAACTTGAGATCTGCATAGACTTCGGTACGAGGATCGGCTATGAAACTTGAGTTATCTAACATAACATAAAGTGAAATGTATCCATCTCCAAGATCTTTCTTGTTTCCCTTTGGATACACAATTAGGCTCCTAAAATATATTTTTAAAGTATAGTTAGTATTAATACAAGGTTTATATAAATAGTATTAGTGTGTATGGATAAAAAAGGGAGTATACCCAAAAACAAAATATATATTTTTTAACTCAATTAAGTTATATCTGAATATTAGATTTTATAACATGATTTAATATAAATAATAATTCAAAAATATTTGTTAAAATGTTAATTCTTTAATAGTATATCAACATAATTTTTTACAAACAAATAAATAAAAATTTACAAAACAACTATTTATTTTTTAATTTCGTTTCTCAAATAATTTAGGAGATTTTCAAAAATATCATAATTCAAACACTTTTTTTTGCAAAAATGCCTTGTAACTAAACTTAAAAATATTATTGGTATATCTTCATAAATTAGGACAAATTTGTAAAAGTCTTATGAATTAAGACATTTTAGATAATTTCTCAATAATTTATAACAAATTATATAATTTTAAAATTTTTCTTTGAACCAAAGATTACCAGATTTCTTATTTTATTAAGTTCAACTCTCTATATTCCTCTAGTACATAATATGGTAATGTCAAGATATGGATGAAATAATAAATATCTTTTTTTTTTAGTTATTTTCCGATACTTGTGGAAAACATCTTTAAAAAAAGTTATTTATTTTTTGCAACAACAAAAAAATTATTAATTTGAAATATAGAGAAATAAAAGAAGATAATAACATAACATATTAATAAGTAAAATATAAATACCAGTTATAGCCTCCAATAGAAAAAGGACGAGACACATAATTATCAATGTATTCAGAATTGAGCAACGTCGTAAAAGACTCGAATTTGAGAGAATACGACGACGGTGGTCGAGATCTCGGCCCTTTCGCCGGAGCCGTCAGGTTTCCGGTAGAGCTCCACGTGGCATTAATCGGATAACCGAATCCGTAATTTTGAACCACAGAACCGGAATTAGAGTCCGGTTTAGGGTCAGCATGAGTAAAATAAACCGGTGGAAGAAGAGTGATAAGTGACGGTTCGGTCATTTTAGTCTCACTTATGGACACGTCACTTACTTTCGTCACCGTGCTGTCACCATAGACTCCAACCATAAAGAGACAGTACAAGAAGCAGAGGAGACATAAGCCTATTTCCCTTTTCATCTTTACTTAGTTTTTTTTTTGTTTTTCTCTTGATTTTTTTTGTTTGATGGCTTGCTATATTTATATATACAAATTTTATCATCTTCGCTTTAGTAATATTAATATTAAATTCATTTAGTAATAGTACATTAGTACTCCATAATTATGTTACTAACCATTTTTAATTAAAGTCGGCTTCATTATTTAAATATAATTGCTCAAACTCAGATATATTCAGAAATGAGAGGAGATATTTTAGTAATTAAAAAGTTATATTTTTAATTTCACAATTTTGTTAATATATGTACATAAATCTTAAATATTAAATATTACTAAACAGAGAGAGTATATTTTTATGACAGAATTATGATGTAAAATAAAAAATCTAGAGAAAAGCTATATTTTTCTCTTTACAGTGTAATAAACTTTTAGTATTATTATTATTTATAAGGATAAAAATTGCAAGTGCTAAAACTTTCATTGAAAAAAAAATATATAAACAGTATTTTTATGGGGCAGTTTGTTTGATAAAAAAAAATTATATATATTAATGAGTCTTCAAAAATTGTTACAGGTGTCTTCAAAAACCAGTAACAATGTTTTAAGATAATAAATTGAAATTATTATAATATTAATACATAATATGACTAACCAAAAAAACCAGTAACAACGTGTTTTTAAGATAATAAATCATTATAATATCAATACATATGTCGACTAACCAGAACTCCACTAAGATAATAAATTATTACATAACTAACCAAATTAAAAACCAGTAGTAGTAACAATCTACGTGGAGATTTTTAAAATGTGAAATGCAAATCATGTGATATAATATAAATCATCGTTTGAGACTACAATATGCCATTTTCATTATCAAAATCAAATTAAATATCAACACAAATTACATGAATTTCATTAAATCTGAATCTTAAGAGAATCCGAGTCTCTTAGACTAAAAAAAATACACACATAATCTTTAATATTTGCACAAAAACTTATAATTGTTTTTCAGAAATTTTATTTTCAAATTATTTTAATTTATTCTATACATTTTATTAAATATTCAACCGACTAAAATAATATTTCTCAACTAACCAAAAACCAGTAAAAAACGTGACCCTATAGTCCTTTATTCTTCAAAAACAAAAAAATCCGTACATGTATTTCAAATTTCAAAAAATAAGATTCAAAGAAAAAAATGAAAAAAAAAATTTGCAAAAATATCTTCATTCAAACATTTTTTGAAAAAATACTCTAACATTATACCTAAATATAAGTGGTATATCTTCAATGACAAATTTGCAAAAGCGTATTGGATAAAGGCATTTTGCATAATTGATTTTTAAAAATGTATTCATCCAAATATTTTTTTTGCAAAAATACCATAACAATAAATCTAAAGATATAATTGGTATATATTTGCATTTGGGGCAAATTCGCAAGAAAATTTTGAATTAGAACATAATTCCTAAAAAAATGATTTAGCACATAAATAATGAGACTGATTTTATTCAAGCTATATACCAAAGATCTATACAGATTCAAAACCTAACTTAATTACAACTTTTTACAAAAAAAAAAACAAAAACTTAATTTACAAAACTAGCTACTTTTTTCTTATTTGCTACAAAATACCTGTTCAAATTTTAATGGTCTTCAAATTTTCTATGTTATAAGCCTTTGTACATGCGAGAATGAGCCCAATTCATTCAATAATCTCTCGTACAACTGCACCAGTTCCAATACCATGTAAGCTATTGTTTTGTCTCAAATCTAAAGACAGAGAGAGAAATTTAGAGAGATCACTTACTTGTTTATATAGTGACAAATCGCCATGTGTTTTTCTTAGTTCAACCACATTGAGTAACGGACTTATCTCCAAAACCTCAGCTATTACTGATAATCCGCCTTGCGTTCTCTGTGTCTTTTCTTCTTGTATTGCTTTTAGCTGAAAGTGACAACACAATCAGTTCACATTTAGAATTGCATAGAACATTTAAGGGATTGGAGAAAAAAAAACCCCTAAACTATATGTTTTTGGCGAAACAAACTTTAAACTATCAAATTGGCGAAAAAACCCTTAAACTTTGTTTTTTAGGTGAAAAAACCCTAAACTATCAAGTCGGCAAAAAAACTCCTGAACTTTGTTTTTTTGGCAAAAAAAACTCTTGATAGTTAAATTACCGTTAGTATCTAATTAAAAAACGATTCTTTTAAACTATAAAATTTTAGTTTTAATTAACCCTAATTATTAACTTTTAATTTTATTTTTTAAACACATTGTTTTATTTAATTAAAGACAAATAATGATCTAACGGGTAAATTAATGGAGAAGTTTTTTTACAAAAAAAAACAAAGTTTAGGGGTTTTTTGGCCAAGAAAACAAAGTATAGAGGTTTTTTTCGCGACTTCATAGTTTAGGTTTTTTTTCCCAAAAAACAAAGTTTAAGGGTTTTTTCGCCCAAAAATCAAAGTTTATAGGTTTTCTTTTGCCAACTTTAATAGTTTACGATCTGTTACGCCAAAAACAGATAGTTTAGGGGTTTTTTCGCCACCATCCCAACAATTAAATAAAGAGCAGAAGAGAGAATAGAGAAGAGATCTCTCACTCTTGTGTGTTTCTTCTGTACACAAAAACCCATTTCCGTGAGGATTGTTTCGATTTTCTCGAGTAAATCTTTAGCTAAGCTGTTTGATGTGAATCTCATAAGCCTCTCTGATGCATTCTGATTCGTATATATATCAACACTTTAGTTTTAAAGACAGTATTGAAAACAGAGAAATTAGAGAGAATCTCAAGTTTTGAGTTACCTCTTTTTCAAAGAAACCAGAGAGATCAAGCAACGAAGACATTCCAATCAACTGAAACGCGTTTATGAAACTTGGAGAATCATCAGTGCTCTTCCCTTCTACATAAACCTTCATCATATATAAAGCAACAAAGATCCAAGACTTCAGTTTTTGATTCAAATGCTTATGAACTAATAAGAACAAGGAAGAACAGATTCATACGTTTTCTTGGATTGAGAATACATCATCTTGATTATCGTTATTTAATGGAGTGTAGTCATGTTTGAACCAATCACTAGCTTTAATACCTGCCATTGTTTCCCTCGTGACTGGATTTGGATCAAGCATTCTCTTGATCATGGATTTAGCACCTGGTGATATCCATTTAGGTATTGGAGGATCTGCTTTTGATATCTGTGATTTCTCAATCTTTGAGTTTGTTTTCTTCAGTTATGTAGTAAAGTATTAATAAGAGAAAAAAAAGCGTTACCTTGTGGAAAACAACTGCGAGGTTTCTATCATCAAAAGGGAGAGATGCTGTGAGAATTGTGTATAAGATTACACCACATGACCATACATCAGATGCTCCACCATCATAGCCTCTGTTTGCTAGAACTTCAGGCGCAACGTAGTTAGGACTTCCACATGTTGTATGTAGCAATCCATCTTCCTAATATGTCAAAGCCAGAAAAAAAAAATGTTGAAAACTTGGTTTTTTTGTTTACATAATGGTTTACAAATTACAATATTGGTTAAGTACCCTAAATTGCTGAGGCAAAGCAGTACTAAGGCCAAAATCTGTGATTTTAATGTTCCCCTTTGCATCAAGAAGAACATTCTCTAGCTGCAACAGTTTCAAATATAAAATTGAGACAAATTTTGAAGCATTTATGGATATCAAGAAAAAGTGTGAGCACAAGACCTTGAGATCTCTATGAAAAATGCCTTTGCTATGACAGTAACTGATTCCATCGATTAACTGCTGAAACATTTTTCTCCCTTCTGTGTCTGATAGTTTTCCTTTGGAGACCTGAGACATGGGAGCATATATATTTAGACCGGGCTAGAAATTAACATTTGATTATAATAAAGCTATCTCTGGATTACACATGTTAATGACTCTTACAATTCTTTCAAATAAATCTCCTCCTGTGACACATTCCATGACCATGTAAACCTTGGTTTTGCTAGCCAAGACCTGCAAAAAACCATTATCCAATGCATTAAAAAACTATTCAAGCGGAAAAAAACCTTGGGAACTGCATATTTATGAAGTTCATTTTTTATTCTAAAGTATATTACTTCATTTTTTATTCTAAAACAGGTAACTTCATTTGTGTGTTTCCTTTGGTTTGACACAAATGAAGTTAGCAAAATCAGGGATGACTTTGGTTTTGGATAACTAAAAGTCAACAAAAACCATCCCTGCAATCACTCATATACAAAAATTATGGAAAAAGTAAACAAAAAATGAGTTAACATCGTTTGTGTGTTGTTGTGATCAAAACCATGGATGAATTGTTGTTGACTTTTGTTTATCCAAAATTGTTAAATTCATACTTCGTCTACATGATAATTGACCAAAGACTAGACTTTGAATCCTCAGGTTGAGGCAACTTTGATAATTAACCTTATTTAGTATCCAATGGCCACTTTTTGGGACCCATCTTCAGATCAGGAAAGAGAGGTTACTAAATTTACATAATGATTAATTAATCAAAAAGACTATAATGATCAAATTCTTCGTCAAAAGATTCTCATCATAAATTTGAAAAGCAAAACACATAGTGGACTCAAAATGTGATACCTAAATAATTGAGAATTTAGATGAAATTCTCTAAATAATTGCGAGTCTTTTTAGATAATTTATGCAATAATCAAAGATTCTCTAAAAATTATTCAACAAACAATCGGAGACGTACCTCATGTAATCTGACGATATTCGGATGATTTAACGATTTAAGTGTTCGTATCTCTCTCTTGATCTGCAAAATCTCAAACGAGAGTGGATACGATTTTGAAATTAAAATCCGTTGGGTTCAATTTTTTTTCCAGGCGAAGTTCGTATTAGAGACGAAGAGAAACAGATTTGAAACTGAGATTTATAATCGCCAGAAAAAATGGGAACGAAAATGGAACCTGTAAAGAGATATGGGGACTAGTGATACGAGATTTGTCGATGATTTTGATGGCGAAGGATTTGCCGGTAACAGTATCCTTAGCGAATTTGACTTTAGCGAAACTACCTTCCCCAAGCGTTCTCTCAAGTTCGTATTTCCCAATACGCATTCCCTTCGTTACCTCTTCTTCTCCTTCGTGCCTTTTCACCATTAAAAACCAAACAACTCGAATCCGATCAAACTAATTTCAAATTCGAAAAAAACAGAGAATATGAATCGATTGATCGAAATCTGTTTAGTTTCAAGCAATTGTTGCGGGATTGAAGATTGAGGAGAGGGAGAGTAAGGTATGTAATAGATATAGCAGAGAGAAAATGAAAATGGCGGTTAGATTCCCGGAGAAGTAATAAGCCACTTGCCGTTGCTTCCTTCTTATCTTTCTTCTCAATTTATTCTCTGTCATTTCCATTGTTATTTCTTGTTATGTCAACGAAATTTCCATTATTATTTTAATTGTTATCAACAAGTTTTTTTTAGTTGTTATCTTTTAAATGTGTTTCTTTTTTTAAATTTGAAAAAATCAGACATAATTTTTTTTTAGTAATATGAAATTTCTTTGTGTGACATGTCAATCTCCATTTAGGTTTTTTTTTTAAATTGTTAATCTCCATTTAGTTTTTTTTATAAATTGTTAATATTTTTTTGTCCTCATAAATTGTTAATATTAAACTCAAAAAAGATAGTTTTTTTTTTGTAAAAAACTAAAAAAAGATAGTTAATAAAATATAAGCAATTAATTGAAAAATGTAGCTAGATTTTTTTCATCATAGATCGTAAAAAGCTAATACCAATTATTAAAAAAATCATTTTATCTGCGTATGAATCTTTATCATATAGTATAATTTTTAAATTTTGATTTACTTTTTCCTAACCCGTAATTATTTCTAAATGAAAAAAATAAAAGATAAATGAAATGATAAAAAAAATTATAATTATAATTATAATTAGGTGAATCATTAATGTTCAAACCTGTTCAAACCTAAAACAAAATTATTTTTTATTGATGTTAGATTACATAACTAATACTATTATACAATTTCAACTATTGGTTTTTTTTTCTTCTGTAACTATTGGTTTATTTATATTTTTATAACTTTTTTAAATTTATAAAGATGAAAATAACAATTCAAATAAAGCTTCAAAAATAAAACAAAAGGTAAGAAAATATTCTTCATGAGTGTTTACATTAACACAAAATTAAATAATATTAATTCAAAATGTATACATCATAAATTTATAGATAGTTAGATACCAAAATGATAAAACATTACGAAATATTTGCTAATATATTAATTATAATATGAATCTTTGTCAACTTTTCTTCCCAAAAGAATGTTTCATAATTCATATACATCGACGAATTAAAAAAACAATTCAGCAAACAATGCTATCGTACGCCACCGTCCAGTTTCGTCGTCACGCTTACTTTTTTCCATGCTGTCGTACGCCGCCGTCCATTTATGTCACCACGCTAACTTTTTCCATGCTATCATACGCCGCCGTCCATTTTTGTTGTCACGCTAACTTTTTTCCCATGCTATCATACGCCGCCTTCAATTTTTGTTGCGTGATCAAAAGAGTTAGTGTGATTGCTCATCTCCTGTCTTGAGCGAAACCATTTCACTTCGTTGTTGTTGCTGTTGCTGATGTGGCAGCAAATGGTTCTTTAATCTGAAACTACTCGGAAGCCATCTATAGAACCGTTCCGGCAAGAATCTAAAAACCCAAGTTGTTTCAGTACAGTACAATCAAGCTTCTATTGATTGTTTGTTTTAGTGAGTTGTAAAGAGAATAGTGACTTACAGTTCTAGTCTTTCATGGATTGCTCGACGAACTGAGCTGTTGAGACCGTATGCTATTGAATTGAATAGGCCCTGTGTTTCAGAATCATGTGTTTTTGTTATTTTCTGATGAGCAAAGATGATCTTATGGAGAATTTGTAAGGAAAAATGATATTTTAGACTTTGAACTAGTTTAATTTGGTGAAAAAAACTTTTAATTTTGAAAATCATCTTTTAAACCTTGAACTTTGATAACCGGGTTTTTTTAACCCTAAATCATAATAACTGTGTTTTTTAAATGGAAATCTCAACTTTAAACTTGAAATTATAGTGTATAATTAATCCAAATTTGGAATATATTTTTTTGTTAGATATTGAGATTATGGTTAAATTTTATTTTCAAACAATAATTTTGATTAAAAAATCCAGTAAGGTTTGAAAAATATCGGTTATCAAAGTTCTAGGTTTAAAAAACCATTTTGAAAATTGAGTTTTTCCACCATATGGAAATAGTTCAAAGTCTAAAATACCATTTTCCCGATTTGTAATTAGCTTACCATTAGTGCAGCTGTGCCAACATCAAGAACTGAGAGCCAGAAGATCTTGTGACCCGGTTCAACGAAATCATGAATGCGGTTGATAGTTCCGAATGCCCATGATCCTATTAGAATGAGTGGATAGTATCCCCAACGATTTAATACCTGTGGTTTTGGTTAACAAGAAGTCAGGTTTAACTGTGAAAAACAAGATTCAAACTGGTATTGGCTGTATAGAATTAGAATAGGCAGACCTTTAAGTCTGCTCTGCCATCGAGTTGATCGATGCGGTCTGACATCCCAACCGCCATCTGATATTAACATTGCCAAATCAGTACATAGCCAAGTTTAGCAATGATGTTATGTGGATAATTTCAGATGAAAAGTGTTGATTGAGGGTACGTACACGTCTGGCGTTTCTTAGCATCCGTATCACTTGGAAGTATGTAAATCCATTGTAGAGAATGGCACCCCAGAGTGGAGCATAAAACGTTAAGAAGTGAACAGCCTGCAGGAGTCATGAGGTGAGATGAGTCACAGAAATGGAGAGTTCAAAATTAGCAACTCTACATCCATGGCACATATTTGCATAAAGAATTCTGAAATCTTTATGCTCAACTAAGCATTCTCTCTTGCCTTTCCCTTAAAACCAGTTTGCGTCCAGCACCATGGCCCCATATGTGAGTGGTTATTACCAAAAGAACGAATGACAGTCACAACCAAGGAAGTTCCTGGAAAGAAGTGTAGATCAAATCAGACTAAATCAACAAAGAATATACTTGCGCATTTAAAACAATGGATGGATTCCCAAAAAGTTAACACAGCTAAACATGTGATTCCTTAAATCGGTGATATCAGTAAGTAGATTTTTGCATACCCCAAACATACAAGTGAAACATGGCTTCCAAATCCTCCACATCAGTTTTATGCTTGACAACAGTGCGGTGAAGAGTGAAGGCAATGGTGGTTGTCCACAAGAACGAAGCTACGCAGAAGAAATGTGTGGTATATCCCTGTGCATAACAAATGAACCCCTTTGATGGATCCCTACATAAACCAAAAGGTATAAACATCTGAAGAACAAGTTCAAGAAGCGTAAGCAGAGCTTATAGTAGGTAGAGTTACATACCCCACGATTAGGAAGAAACTGCAAAGCATATCCTGAAACCAATGGAAGCATATCAACGATTGATCTCGAAAATTACAACTACTGGGAGATACAAAACAGCCGACAGTACAAGAAACTTAATCCATACGCAATGATCACGCCGAGCAAAGCGATATAACAATCCTTTATCCAACATAGAATGATACACAATGCTAGATCTAGTATGACATTTACTAGAACTTGTACGAATCAGCGTCTAGCATAATTCAAAAACAACAACGAGAATCTTACAGAGAGAGCGAGGTAGAATACGAGCTTGAACGAGAACTTCCGTAGCTCTTTGAAAAGGCAGTAACAGAGGACAATGAAGGTTGAGCCGATGAATGAGAGACTAGACGCACCGGTATTAATCGCGATTATAACGCTACGATCCGCGGGAGTTAAACCTCCACCAGCAGCGAGCACCGCCGACATATCTACCTTAGTCAAAAATCTATCAAGAGGATTCACAATTTGCCGATTTCCGTGTTCGTCGCTTCCGTCGCGTGGTATCCCCGACGGACGTTGCGTGGTGGTGGCCTAACTTCTCTTCCGGGTGGAGTCATGTTGTAACTACCGGGTCGGGTTATACAAACCGGGTTCCCCCTAATTGGGCCAAAAGTTTAATTCAGGCCCATTTACCCAATTCCTTAAATCAGCTATATTTTATTCTATTATTTTTATTTTTTAGTCTTATAACATTAAAAAAAAAGATTATATAAGTTGCTAAATATTATAAGAAGTATAAAGTTATTAAATTTTAGTAATGAAAAAAAATAAATATAATGGATCTAAGTTTGATGTGTACTATGTGGTCGGCTAAGGCTGAGAAACGATATACAATTATGTATATTATAATTTATATATATATATAATAATAATATATGATTAGGTTAATGATTGAGACATTCCTCCACACATGTGTCGTCATTCATGTGTAATTTGTATATCTGTAAACATAATGATTTGGATTTTGTTAAAATCGTTTACTAACCTGTTAATATTATTATTTAGTCCGACCAGTTAAAAATATACCATAGGTAATAGAATATATAATAAGTATAATTAGAACAATGTTTATGCAATATTTGAATAGTTAATTTATGAAAATTGGTTTTTTTTTTTTTTTTCAAACGAGAATCGCATATGCAAGAAAAAAATAGAACATGACTCATTATCTAATCAAAATATTATCATTCTGGATATATTATTTTATTACATATATCTCGTTTTCCTTTTTTGATTTTATTATTATTTTAATTTTATAGATTGAATTAATAAAAGGGTACACCT
This sequence comes from Aethionema arabicum, assembly GCA_000411095.1. Classification (NCBI taxonomy): domain Eukaryota; kingdom Viridiplantae; phylum Streptophyta; class Magnoliopsida; order Brassicales; family Brassicaceae; genus Aethionema; species Aethionema arabicum. The sequence continues at coordinate 72,089 of KE152099.1, read as the reverse complement.
GATAATTTTGTCCGTATTAAAACTATATTGTTTGATTTATACTCCATTTCATGAAAAAGACGTCTGCAATATAGATATATACATGAACTTTTATACCTACTATTGATGTATTATTCCATTATATTGGTTTTTAGTGTTTTAAGGTTTATGATATAAAAAGTATATAACTAACATATGATAAATATAAATATACATTTCCTATTATATAATATATATTGATGAATCAAATTTTAGAATTACATCTAATCATTAATTACATTATAACATCTTATGAGGATATACATACATATACATATTCGAAAATAGATACATATATTTTGTTGAAATTAATTGAAATTTAAACCGTACATCTATGAAACTAAATTTGTTGTAAATATATATTGGTTTATATATTGATTGAAGATGTAGTTTGATATTAAGCAAATTTTTTTATTTAATATGAAATATTTAATAACGTTTAAATAATTCTAGATAATTAAATATTTGTACGATAAATTCTTGAAAAAAAATTACATTTGTATAAATTACAAGATAAAACATGCAAAAATTGTTAAATTTAATTTTGTTGGCTATAATAATCCATATTCAAATTTAACTAAATTTGATGGATTTTTATGTTTGTTGTTAAGTTATTGAGATTTTTTTTTTAATTTAACTTAGTTATCTATAAATTACGTAAATGATGGAGTGTGCAACATATATATAGATTACGTAGAATCATCTTAAACCGGCCGGTCAAATAAGAGATATTGAATATATGAGATTGTGAAATACTAACCGATATTTATTGTATTTTTTTATAATAATAGTTGAAGTATATTTTCTTCCGGTTCCTCTAAGTTTTTGAACCTTCCAAGACATCTCACATACTTGTGCACATATATATATAAGAATTTTATTCATATTTCTGCAGAGATGCACATATGTACATGAATGATGAATCTCTATGATGTCATCATAACCATATCTATATAAAAGAGATATTCAGTGTAATCATGCATCATCTTCTTCATCATCATCATCATCACATGAGAATGTAAAGAAAATTACTGGTAAGTCTCTTTCTCTCTCTTCTTTCTTTCTTTCTCTCTCTTGATTTGATTCATGTTTTGATGATGATCGAAAATGGGTTGGTTTGATCTTGATATCTCTGTTGGTTTAATAATAACACTATATATATATATTACTATGGTTTTTTAAAAGAACAATTTACTTTATAGTGGTTATAATCAATTACTATATTAATCAAAATTACAAATTGTGACAACGAGCAAAAAGTTTAATTGATAAGTATGTTTTTTGTAGGAATTTATTAAGATGTTAAAATTGAGATGGTTAGTATTATTTCAAAATGATAAAAATTAAATTAAATGATGATAATATTTAAAATTGATGAATATAAATTCATCACCGTGTTAATTTGAACTACATTGTCATAGAAAATGACGATCGAAATTAAATTTTAATGATGGAAAATTATAAAATTTGTAGTTCTTGATATAGATTGACTAATATGGTGAAATTGAACTATTATCGAAATAATTAGTTTTATATGATTTAATTGAAAATAAATTCTAATAATAATCATAAAATATGAAGAATGTATATTCATGATTTTTTTTTTAAATCAATCAATATCAATATCTATAGCTAGTTTTCACATCAATTTGTTTTCCATTAAATTCTAATTCTAATTAAATATTTTTACTGAATCAATAGTTTTTAGTATTTTTCTTCATTTTTACAATTGCAACCATCCATAGATATTTTAAAAACTTTACAAATGCATTTTTCTTCATTTTCTAGTCCAATAAAATAATAGATAGTTGCAAGTAGATATTAGCTAGATAGCAAGGAAACTATATAGCTCCAATAATTACCTTGGGGAGTAAATAGTTTCTATAATATCATTATATCTATAATTATGATCATATTATTTTCAAACTTAAGTCAATAACTTAACTTGTAACCAATGCTCACTAACTGCTTTGGCCTTTGAGTTTGAGTATGATTAAGACTTACTCTTCTCTTTCTATTTTAAATCATGTTTTCTTTCTTATTAATATAATTATTACTTTATTATTTAATCATGTACACATAAAAAAAATCACTAACTATTTTTTAAAATAATCATACAAACTTTATTCCAAAAGCATAATGGATTAATGGTCCCATATTAAATTTGATATGCTCTTTGTTTTTTTTAACTCTAGGTGAGACAAATTAATGGTCGGTCCTATTATTTAATATATAGTCCTTTTTTCTAAATTTAATATATAGTCCATTATTCATTTCTCTAGCTTAAATCTATATACAAAAATATGCTTATTAACGTTAATTTATAATTAAGATTAATAACTGTTTCTCTCAATATAAATTTTATATTCCCCCATATAAATTTTATCAATAATGTAAATAATTTTTCTATATTAATTAAATTTATATAGTTATTAATAATTTTGTATGCAATTGCACGCATACACCTATATGGCTACATATATACACACGACATTGTCTTACTTTTTGTGTGTGTTAGGTTTTGGGAGGCGCGTGGGAAACACGCGTCGTCTGAAATAAAAATGGAGACAAAGAAAATGGGCCCACCACCTAAGAAACTTTTTGTCTTATTCTAAATGTTTGGTGGGCCTTAGCCCACTGTTTCCTCCAGAAGTATAATTACTTAATTAGTTTTTTAATCCATAATTAATTAAGTGTAATTAATTAAGGTTTAAGATTATTTGGATTAGTGAACGATGATTAGTATTATAGTTGTTTGTTTTCTTGTGTGATAGATTCTCCAAGTCGTCTCTTGGTTTCACATAAGTCAAAGCTGTGATCAGAAAACGCGAATCGACGAGTTCTCTCGCCGGCGATTGCCGTCGACGGCGGCATTTTTGGAAGTTATGTCCCGCGTTTCTACCGCCTCCACTACACCTTCTCGCGTAAGAGCTGCAAATTCACACTACTCTGTTATCTCAAGACCTAGAGCCCAAGAGGATAACGGTTTAGCTGGAGGTAAACCGAAATCCGCATGTAACGATGTGAAGAACGATCCTGCTAAGAATCGGCGATCAATGCTGCTTAGGAGAGCGAAATCTGGGGAGGAGGAGACGGTGGCGGTTTTGGCACCTCAGAGAGCTCGGTCTGTATACCGTCCGGCGGTGGTAGAGCAATTCGGTTGCCCTAGGCGGCAGATTTCTAGGAAGAGTGAAGAGGTGTCAATGGCGGCTGCGGCGGCGGATGAGAAGAGTAGAAAAATGGAGGAATTAGAGGAGAAGCTGGTAATTAACGAGTCGCTGATTAAGGATTTGCAGGAGCAGGTGTTGAGCTTAGAAAAAGAGCTAGATGAAGCTCGTAACTCCAATGCAGAGCTGGAATCAAAGAATAAGAAGCTTTCTCAGGATCTTGCTTCAGCTGAAGCTAAGATCTCTGCTCTCTCTTCTAACGTCAAGGTGACATTTCCGTTCTCTTTCGCTCCTATAGAACAACAGATTAGGTGATCAAGTGCTCGTAATAGACGAAGAATCTCACCGCTGCATTGTCTTAGTAATACTACGTTATTAGGATTGTATTCAGCTATTTCCTTGATTCTGCTTCTGCTACAGTTTAGCTTATGATTGATCATGTTTGGTGAACAATTTAAATACGAGCTATGCTCAAATCTCACCATTGTATTGGTTGATTCAGCCTCAGCTTGCTGGAGAACACCAGAACTCGAGATTCAAAGATATCCAGAGGTTAATTGCTAGCAAATTGGAGCAATCAAAAGCCAAAAAAGATGTAGTACGAGAATCAAGTTCCATTAAAGCAAGATCATCTCCACCATCACCTTCACGATTGCCACCCCCTCCACCCTTGCCAAAGTTTTTAGTTTCTCCTAATCCAGGTAAAAGTGAAGAAACCTCTTCACCAATTGCACCACCAACACCACCGCCTCCCCCACCTCCACCACCTAGGCCTCTTAGCAAAGCAGCTCGTGCTCAGAAATCTCCCCAAGTTACACAGTTATTTCAGTTTTTGAAAAAGCAAGATAATAGTAGAGACCTTTCACCGTCTGTTAATGGAAATAAGCCCATGGTTAGCAGTGCTCATAGCAGTATAGTTGGAGAAATTCAAAACCGCTCAGCCCACCTCATTGCAGTAAGCTACCATACCTTCCTTTTGGGGACTCTGTTTTTAACTTAAGCTTTCTTAATTCTAATGAGTATTTTTCTCCAGATAAAAGCAGATATTGAGACAAAAGGGGATTTCATCAATGACCTTATCCAAAAAGTTCTGACCACTTGTTTTTCGGATATGGAAGATGTCCTGAAATTTGTGGACTGGCTTGATAAAGAGCTGGCAACTCTGGTAAACCCTAATTCTTCTTCAACATGATATTTACACGAATGGCTGATTTTCCAACTTTTAAACTTTTAAACATATATAGATTTTACCATCTTTACATATCTCACATATGCATTCCTACAGGCTGATGAGCGAGCGGTTCTTAAGCATTTCAAGTGGCCTGAGAAGAAAGCCGATGCGTTACAAGAAGCTGCAGTTGAGTACCGTGAGCTAAAGAAACTAGAGAAAGAACTCTCTTCATACTCTGATGATCCAAGTACTCACTATAGTCTTGCACTGCAGAAAATGGTCAACTTACTAGACAAGTAAGCCCTCCTACTTGAACACTCAGAACATTAATAGATTCCAAGATTGTTGAATAAACCTATAATATCTGGTGATAATAAGGTCGGAGCAAAGAATACGAAGATTAGTGAGATTACGTGGCTCATCTATGCGTTCTTACCAAGACTTTAAAATCCCAGTCGAGTGGATGCTTGACTCAGGAATGATAACTAAGGTATGTTTACTAATTCCTTGTCCGGGATTGTTACAGTCTTTTCGGTACTCTGAACATTGTTTGCATCCTGTGGATAGATTAAACGAGCTTCGGTCAAGCTTGCTAAAACCTACATGAACAGAGTAGCGAACGAGTTAGAATCAGCTCGTAACATGGACAGAGAATCAGCTCAAGAAGCTCTGCTACTCCAAGGAGTCCGGTTCGCTTATAGAACTCACCAGGTAACTAACTAACTCCGAAGATTCTTCAACTCCTATAAAATCCTTGAAATATGGTATTTTAGATCCTGAAGTATCAAAATAGTTTTTTAAACCATGAACTTTGATAACCAGATTTTTTTAAAATTTGAACCTTAATAACGGAGTATTTTAGACCAAAATCTCAATTTTGTTTTTTTTTTTGTCAAAAATTTTATAGCTTAATGTTCTGGTAAAGTTCATGTCCTACAAAAGAGAAAAAAATCATTTTCTCGGCTTATGCCTTCCGTGCTAAATAATCTGCACGAATCTTGTTTTTCCTAGAAATAAAACCGATATAAAAAGATACTACATTGCAAAAAGAATACACCTTAATCTCAAATTTAAATGATAGTATAGTTAATCTAAATTTGGATTATATTTTTTGGTTAAATTTTGAGAATATGGTTAAATTTGATGTTCAGAAATTAGTTTTGATTTTAAAAATTTCCCGTAGGATTTAAAAGCATACGTATCAAAATTCAAGCTTTAAAAAATCATTTAAATAATTAAGAGTTTTTTCGCTAAACAGAAATAATTCAAGATCTAAAATATCATATTCCTTAAAATTATTTATTTAAATCAAACTTGATGCTTGAGTTTGACTGGTTTTGATCATAATGCTATACTCAGTTTGCGGGAGGGCTTGATCCAGAGACACTGTGTGCATTAGAAGAGATAAAGCAACGTGTTCCTAGTCATCTCCGGCTCTCACGAGGGACTTTGGCCGGAGCTCCGTCGTAGAAAACTAACCGGAGAAATCAGAAATGTGAGGGACGATGACTTTTACTCTGTTAATGGCTTCTTTTTGGTTCTAAATTCGTTGGATTCTTTAGTATATATACGTATATAGTCTTGTTTGTTGAGTGAGTACAAACTTTTGTCACCATGTAATAATAATGTTAATGTATCTATTAAATGTGCCTTTGATTTAAGTATTCAAACTACTCTTAATCTATGCTCAAATATTTTAATATAATTAAAACAAAAATTCCATTTAATATTTATATATTAGTTCGAGATTTAAATATTCTATAAGTCGTAATTCATATATTAGCCTATATTTAGTTTATATAATTGATGTATAGTAAATTATTCAAATATCTTATATATATACTTAAGTTACTTCGAAAAAATATGTATATATAGTACTTCGAAAAAAACAAAATATATATATATATATATA
>KE152099.1:50160-65777 GCA_000411095.1 Aethionema arabicum | reverse complement strand
CTTCGAAAAAAACAAAATATATATATATATATATATATAAAAGATATATAAATGTATACAATATGTGCCATACAATATTGATTAATTTATAATGATAAATTTCTTATAATTCAAAATTCGAATTTTTAAATACAAACTCTTTTTCGGTGGCTTGAATTATTAATCTGTGTTAACAATAAATACTTTTTAACTAGGTAGGTAAATAAAAAAATAAAAATAAATATGTGTCATACACCCATTTATTCCTAGTTAGGTAAATCTTAGGTAAGTATCGAATTGATAATACTTTTTTAACCGTAATGTCGATTAAATCAATTACGTGGCAAAGTTTAATAGTAGAAAAAAAACCGATTTAAATTCGTTTTAATAGTGATAAAAAAAAATCTTATTGTTGAAGTACGTGGCAAAGTTTTAACATGATCTATTACGTGGCGATCTGACGTGTACATTTGTCGTAATCTTTTCCGTTGATTCTGACAAAAGTTAAATCAACGGCTTAGATTCACCAAGTGGCGCGTGTTCAGAGCGCGGGAAAGTGTGGAGATCTCATGCCCACAGGTGGAGAGCCTGAGTGCACCTCACGTCAACTTCACCCAATAAAAACACGCCACGTAAGCTCTCACTGTTAATTCCTTTTTCCTTTTCTGCAAAATATTTCTAAGTTTCCTTATCTAAGAACGGCCTCAAGGATTCATATATTGTGGAATCAGTGATTGCTTACATCTCAAGCTCATTGATTCAACGTAATGGAGGTTTCCGGCGTTGTTCTTCGTCAAATTCCGTGTGTTTCAGGTTCTGTAGCCGACGGTGGATCATCGGGAATCCGATTTGTATCCGATTTCTCCGGCAATACGAAGAAACTAGGGTTTCGAACTAGGAAATTTCAAGGGATTATGAGTAATAATGGATTCGCGGATAAAACGCACATGAGTTACTATTACGAGCCGACGAGGTGCGGGGGAGAGAAGGATAAGGTTAAGGTTATGGAGAAGGAGAAGAAGGCGTTGAAGAAGAAGGCTAAAGTTCTTAAAGATCTTTCTAAAAACTTGGATATGTTCTCAAGCATTGGATTTGGTCTTGATCCGGAAGCTGGTTTAGTCGGTGAGGTTCAGAGCAAGATGATCTCGGTAAGAATCTTGTTATTTGCAATCAATTTCTCCTTCTTTGTGCTTACATCACCTTGTTTACTTGAATCCTCTTAAATCTAGTTTGTTTTTAAGTGGAATTTCACTAGATCGTCATAGTTTTCAATTCGTGTATGACTTTGTGATGGATTTTGACTGTTGGAGAATTTTGACTATTTTCATGGTGGAATTGGTCGAATTGAGGAATTAAAACTGAGTTTTGACTGTTTATGATTATACAGGAAGCAACAGAGATTCTAACTAAGCAGCTAGAGCAGTTGAAAGCAGAGGAGAAGATGTTAAAAAAGCAAAGGAAAGAAGAGAAAGCAAAGGCTAAAGCCATGAAGATGAGCACTAACATGGACTCTGAATCATCTTCTTCATCTTCTTCATCTGAATCAAGTGATAGTGATTGCGACAAAGGAAAAGTTGTAGACATGAGCTCTCTCAGAAACAAAACTAAGCCAATTCAAGAGCCAGTACAATCAGAAGCAGCAGTAGCAGTCCTTTCAAGAATCCAGGAGACTCTGCTTCCAAAACTCGAAGAGGATTTCTCTTGCAAGAACACTGGTGAAGCTCTGCATCTTGCTCTACAACAAGCAGCAGCTGCAGGCACAATATATCCCGCCATAGCTAACCCTGAACAAGCAACGAAGAGAGTAGAAGTGTGCATGGGTGGCAAGTGCAAGAAAACCGGAGGAGCTGTGTTGTTAAATGAGTTTCAAAAGGCAATAACTAGCGTAGAGGGTGCTGCTGTTGCTTGCAAGTGTATGGGAAAGTGTAGAGATGGTCCAAACGTTAGAGTCGTGAACGAGAATAGTGTCCTTGATGACTCCTTAAGGATGCCCTCGAAGACTATGTACGTAGGTGTTGAATTGCAGGATGTGGAAGCCATTGTTTCAAGCTTGTATGGTGAAGAAAGTAACAGAGAAAGCTTGGGATATGTTTCATATTGATTTCTTATACAGACCAAACATATATATATTTAGTGTGCTGGTTTTTTTTCTGTACATATCTGTCTGCTTACTCGAGTGGAACATTAACTTTATCTTGCCGGTTTTAAGCCATTGTTTCGCCGGAAATTTTGCGGTTTTAACAGACAACTAACGTGAGAGACATGTCTCTCCATTGTCTTGAAACCAATGTGTTAAAAATCTCCCTTTGGGTCTGATTAATCTCATTAAGGTAACATTTAGACTTGGGCTGGGGATAAAACCGGAACCGAAGAATTAAACTGAATCCAAACCGAAAAAGAGGCTTGGTTCGGTTCTAGTTCCGGTGTAAAATACCTATTGAATCTTAAATTTGGGATCGAATATTGGGTAGTAACCGGAACTACTCAAAACCATTTCGGTTCTAATTCTAGTGTAAAGTACCTATTGGATTTTAAACTCGGGATTGGATATTGGGTAGTAACCGGAACTACTAATTAGTAGACATATGTTTGCATTAACTCTTGCAAAAGATTATGTACCCTACGGTCATGTGCACATAAAAGCAGCAGAACCCAAAAGTAATTTAACATATGTTTAGGTTCAAATTCTAGGAATTTTAGGTCTTGAGTGATGTTGAGCATCATCATCATCATCTAACCTGTTGCAGCGTTTCAAGAAGGGGTCTAGAGTTTGTTGCTTAGAAGGGCTGTTTCTTGGTTTTGTTGGACTGATGATGTTCACATGACTAGATGAAACTTCTAACGCTTTCTCTTGTCCGTCCAGCATCTGTGTCACATATTGTTCGTTATTTAGTTGTCAGCATTTTGAACATTTTTTAACAAACAGCAGAGGTATTAACTAAAGGGAGTATGATAGTTTAGACCCTTAACTATTTCAGTTTGGTGAAAAAAAACTTTCAACTATCAAAATTAAACTTTGAACATAAAATTAAAATTAAACAATATTCTCAAAATTGAACCTAAAAGTATAATCCAATTTTGGATGAATTATACTATAAATTTTAAGTTTAAAGTTGAGATTTCGGTTAAAAAAAATTCGGTTATTAAAGTTTAGGGTTTAAAAAAACGGTTATCAAAGTTCAGGGTTTGAAAAACTAAAAACGCCTGTGTTTACAGGATTATTATATGTAAAATACCTGTCCTAGATTCTCCAGCTTGCTCTGAACAACATCCCTATATACAGAAAGTGAGCAAGTTTAGCATCGTTTCAGTTTCAGATGAGATGAACAGAGATGAGATAATCATTGAACTTAAAATAGTAAATTTTGAAGAAGAAGAAAGAACCAGATAATGTCATCAACAGTGTCATTTGCGAGAAGGTAGTGTATGTTAACTGAAGACACCTGAAATTACGAAGCAACAGCAATATAAACGTTGAATACTCGCATTGCAATGATTAGTAAGATAAAAGGTGTAAATGTGACTCCACAAAACTATCTTTCATAACTCACCTGGCCGATCCTATGTGCACGATCTTCAGCTTGTATTAAGTCACCTGGAGTCCATGCTAACTCCGCAAATATAACAGTACTGGCTGCTGTAAGAGTTAGCCCAACACCAGCAGCTCGTATGGATAGCTGGAGATCCCCGTATAAACAATAAATTAGATTTGTGTGACTTATACTTATGTTTTCAGGATAATAGAACGAAACATAATGCATTATAATAGCCATAGGAGCAAGCTAGGAAACTTTTGGTTTAAAGATGGTGAGAATGCTTACCACTGCAGCCTTTATCGCATCCTTTTCTTGAAAATCGGAAACCAAAGCTTGTCTAGAGGAGGCAGGGGTGCTGCCATCAATCCGGATGCAGCCCACTTTCTTTTTCTGCAATTTTTGTAAATAAGATTAGAAACTGAGGGGTTTGTTTGAAGTTTTGTTGAGACTTTAACGTCTTACTTTGAGAAACTGGTGTAATGCCTCAAGCATTGAGTGATGATGTGCAAATACTAGAAATTTGCAGCCAGCCTGCATTACAACACTCGAGGAGATAGCACAATAACAAACATCAGACATGCTAGCAAAATTTAAAAAACAGTGACTTATTGCTAATAGTTATTACCTCAAGCAAAGTTCCCACATAATCCAGCACTGCTGGGATTTTGGCTTCAGCAGAATCAGTGTAGATCTGAAATACAAACGAGGATAAAAGAAACTAGGAAATAACAAGCACGTCCAGCAAATTAAAACAAGAGAAAACAGATACTAGCAGGCAAAATTACACACAACTGAATCACAAATCGTTTCGTTCTAAGATAAAATTCTCTCTGGTTTCGAAGAAATCATACAGAACACTAAATGAATACCTTGTTGATAAGATTCTTCTCTGTAAATTTAAGAGATTTAACCTCATCTTCCGATCGGCAATCCTTAATTTTTGCCTTTACCCCCTTCAACTGTGATAAAGAAAACAAAGAACATTCCTTTTCTCAAAGAGAGTTTCTTCAAGTAAAGTAAATTGCATGAGTAAACGAAAACTACACCAAGTCACCTCATGAAACAAAGCGTTTATTTGCTTCATGTCCTTATCGGCTAAATCCAAGAAGACCTGTTAAAATTAAGACAAGATTAATAATAATGTCAAATGCATAAGATGAATATGCATAACAGAAAGAGGTTTTACAACCTGCTGCCTGCGCTTTGATGGAAGTTCAGACAAGACATCCTTTTTTAACCGTCGAATCATCACTGTTGCCTTCATCAAATTATGCAACTCATCATGATTGCTTGCACCTTGATAGACTCCAAAAACTCCCTGAAATTTTAATAGCAAAGATATATGATGCACAGTAACTACATGATATTCTAGGCAGTTTGTCGACGTGCAATAATGAACTTACGCCTTTGCAGTATCTGTTACCATATTCATGAACACTTTTATACACATCTGGGTATAGAGCTTCCAGCTGCCAATTATAAAGCACAGAGGATTTTTGAGTATTCAAGTTACATCCAAAGATCCACACAAATTTAAAGCCAATTAAACATACAGAAACACTGATAAATCGGATGGATCACCTGTTTGAATAGCTCTATTGGTCTAGATAAAGCAGGAGTTCCACTTAAAAGGATTGCATATTGAGCTTTCTGTAGCAAATGCATGGGGTATGCTTTAACAGAATAAATAAAAAAACCAAAAAATTGTACTCCGAGACAATAGGCAAATTTATGAGCCAGATAATATCACCAATATTACCTTTATGATTGGAAGTGAAGCACTGGTCCTCTTTGCTTGAGCGTTTTTAAGAAAATGTGATTCATCTGCTATAACAACCTGCAACAAAGGACTGGTCCATAGTGAGACCTCAATACTTAAGATGAACACTAAAAAGCCTAATTTGCAAATTGTGAAATACATAGTATATAAAGCCTTCTTCATATAAATTCACTAACTTAGCTTCTCCGATCAAATTCACATATCTCAAATTCAAGAATCTCACTCCCAATGGCTTGCTTAGTAGTGGTATCCAATGTCATCGTTATAAATCAAAATGACTGGAGCGGCAATACGAGTAACGTCAAATTGATCACCTTGAAGTTTAATGCCATTAGGAGTTGCTCCAGCTTAGTGACCATGTCATAAGAGATAATGTTGAAAACACCATCAAGATGGATTGTGCCCTTTTTATTTGGGGAAACTATAGTAAATCCACACTTGTTTGATCCACCTGATTGAGGTAAAACTACCTACTAAAGGATACTTAGATGAGAGAGCAAATTATAAACGATGAATATATCCAAGCCACTAGACATTATACATGCACAAAAATACATACAACTATGTCTGATGGAGGTACATGCAGCCATTGGTTAATCATCTGCAAGTGAACAGCATTGTGAATAATCTTAAGTGGCATACACAATCTTCAAGTAAAATAAAACCAAATATTATGAGCTTACTGTTGCCCAATGCAAACGTAAAGAAGATGGTGCAATAATCAGAACTGGCCAAGATTCACGAACGCATGTGGTCACAGCAATTGCCTGCACAGACAACGGGCATGTGAAATAGATTAAAGAGCAAAAAATTCCAAGCTGAGTGGATCGATTCTCCAAAAACTAGTTCCTTGTTCGCTTTGTTAGAAGCCACGCTTTTTTAGGAGAAATTTGATGATGAATGTGAATCAATGTCTAAGATATTTACTTAACAAGAGGCAATAGACACTTTCTCCAATAGAATGTAGGATTCTTATCATTCAATAAATGATAGGAAACAATGAGGCATATGAGACAGGAAACAACTTGCCTGCAAAGTCTTTCCAAGACCCATTTCATCAGCTAGGAGCGCACGCCCTCCATGCTGCAAAATAAACCTTAGGGAGCAAACAGAGACAGAACATGAGGAAGAGGAAATGATTATCAGACAGCCAAAAGGAAAATATCTGTTCATTTGGTAATGAAGAAGACTTTCGCTGACATACTCTATTCCTTCCCGCTGAAACTGAAGAAGCTTTGGCTCAATATGGCTTGGTATCTTGTTATACAATTCTACAGAAAATTAGGAAAAGAGAAAGATATATAAATCCTCAAAGGATCCAAAAAACCAAAAATATATTTGAAGTATTAGGATCACATCATTAATGCGTCTGAAGTTATAGATCAGATCCCTGACTTACGCCGTAGATCTGGAACTCTTGAGGCAGAAGCTATTGCACGTTGCACAAGAGGATCTAAGTTCTCTGTCTGAAAACAAAAAAATCAACGTATGTAAGAGCCACATTGACCTCTAGGTTAAGTTGAACCTTCAGTACCAGTTTTAAAATCTGAATAAGAACTTTACCAAGGTGTCTTACCTCAACTTTAACGCTGGACACTTCTCGCATTATGTTCTCTGCTGCTGACAATGAAGAAAGGGGAAAGATCCATAACCTGCAATTCCACAAAAGAAAAAAATAATGCATTGCATGCCAAAGCTTATTTCTCTGCTTTGAATACACATCACAACGAAGAAGTTAGAAATATAAGCGAGACACTGCATAACATGATATGAAAACTAAAAAGATAACCTTTCTTTGGGATTCCAAATAGCCCTAGGGATTTTACGCACCGCCTCCACCAGCACCTGTAGGGACAAAAATGGCAAGTAGATATACCCAAAGAGGTTAGCCTCAAACACAAAAACAACCAAGCATTTCCTCAATAAGACTTCTGATAAGTTACCGGATTATACAAGAACTTTGCAGCAATATCTCCACTATAATGAAGCAAAAACTTGACAGAAACTTTTTGCTCATGTTCCTTGGAGCCCCCATCTTTTTTCCCATAGACTAACCTCACCATTAAACCGTAAACGTAAGCAATGCATATACAGTAACACGCCAAAAAAGAGAAACAAAAGAAACATCGTCTTATTGAGTAGAGAAGACAGACTAACGCCACTAGCAAATATACTGACCAGTGCTTGGTTTAGGGCCGAAATTTGAGGGTACAACTCTGGTCCCTTGAGATGAACCATGAACCTGAGCATAAAAAACACTTAAATCGCTGAAAACAAGCTAGAAGCAAACGATCAAAGCAAAATAAACCCATTACAAACACTCGAAGCCAAACCCTAATAGCCGCAACTAACCCAACAACTATGCAATTGAAACCCAGAGGAGAAAAGAGATTAGAAAATTGAGAAGTAAAACCTCGTTACGAGTTGGCAGGGAAGAAGATGCATTACGTTGCTGGTTGATTCTCTCAAGAGCTTCTTTTTCAATAGATTCCATCTCTTCCACTGTCAAATCCCAGTCATCATCCATTTTGATTTTCCCCTTACTTTCTTCTTCCTCTTCTGAATCAAATGTAACCCTCTAATGGCGAAATCTCCTCTCAGCAAACTTTTTTCCCTCGTCCCGTCTCCGAGTCTTCCCCTTTTCAAAACGTAAGAGAAATAAATAAAATAAAATAAATCCTCGTTTATAAAAAATTTCGTCTAAATGTAAAACGACACCGTTTCATATCAAAACTATTCTTATTGTTCATCTGCAAAGATGAGTTTCGAAAATTGAAAGATGAGCCAAAAATCGGGAACATGATCTATATCTCCACGGGAACTATCATATAGTATCAAATGTTTCTGAAACTATATCCTCTTTACCAAGTCCCATGAAATGCAAACTTTGTGAGCTAATTTCCCATAAACCGAGAATTTTATCGGTTAGGCTGGTTATCTGTTGACCATGAAGCCTAACCAAATTGACCATGAACCATAACCGATTTAGACTCAATTTCAATCCGATTTCTTACCCGTTTATATCCGATTTTGAAACCCAAATATCCCCAAATACACAAACTACCCGATTTTCCCCAAATTCTCAAATTTTCTTCTCAACAGTAACCCTAAATCCCCAAATACGAAATCGCGATTGAGGAAGTTGCAATTGAGCTGCAATTCGAATCGGAGTTCTATAGCCAAGGTAAGTGAACTATTTGTTTCTGAATCCGAGTTCTATAGCGACGATAATTGTTGAAATTGGTTTGTAGAATCTTGAATCGCCATTGTTGGGTAATGAACGTAAATAGTTCTATCTTTATTTTGTGAAAAACTTTCTAGATTTTGGTACTATTTTTCCATCAGCCATGGAGTCATGTAACATAACCTTACAGCTTCTACCAGACCAGTTATTCAGCCTATCTTCAAAGGTTGGATTCACAACAATATTATCATCTTCAATGATAACAACCTCAGGTTTGCTTT
Organism: Aethionema arabicum; assembly: GCA_000411095.1. NCBI lineage: Eukaryota > Viridiplantae > Streptophyta > Magnoliopsida > Brassicales > Brassicaceae > Aethionema > Aethionema arabicum. The sequence continues at coordinate 57,017 of KE152099.1, read as the reverse complement.
CACACTGAATGGTAACAGATTGTATAAGGAGATCTATACCATGGGATGGACCTTCTAAATAGAACACAACTCGTTGAAACCTCCATGATTTCTTACACAACAAAACTCAAAATCGAATCAGTCCCATATCAAATCAAGCAAAATTGGTGAATCGGTTACTGGACAAGATCAATGAAAAGATAAGATTCAAGTTAATTTGTAAGGGAAGAGACGAACCTTGACTGGATTTCGATTTCTGTTCTTGTCGATTCNAATGGTAACAGATTGTATAAGGAGATCTATACCATGGGATGGACCTTCTAAATAGAACACAACTCGTTGAAACCTCCATGATTTCTTACACAACAAAACTCAAAATCGAATCAGTCCCATATCAAATCAAGCAAAATTGGTGAATCGGTTACTGGACAAGATCAATGAAAAGATAAGATTCAAGTTAATTTGTAAGGGAAGAGACGAACCTTGACTGGATTTCGATTTCTGTTCTTGTCGATTCCGTTTGAGAAGCACAAAATTAGGGTTGTTTGTGTATTTGGGGATATTTGGGTTTGAAAATCGGGTGTAATTGGGTAAGAAATCGGGTTGAAATTGGGTCTAAATCGGTTTTGGTTCATGGTCAATTTCGTTAAGTCTCGTAGTCAACAGATAACCAGCTTAACCGATAAAATTCCCGGTTTATGGAGACTCACGAAGTTTGCATTTCATGGAGCTTGGTAAAGAGGGTATAGTTTCGGAGACATTTGATACTATATGATAGTTCCCGTGGGTAAATAGATCGTGTTCCCCCAAAAATCGAATGTGATTTACAGAGAAATCGGAGATTTCGAGCTTCAATGTCGTCTTCTTGGATCTTCACTCTCTCCTCTTCATCCTCCCCTAATGGTATAAACTCCTTTAAACCCTATTCCTTTATAATATCCTCAATAAAACTGCTTCTTCTAGATTACTGGATCCTTTTCTTCATTAGTCATTAGCCCTAAGCACCGATCAAAGCTGCCTCGTTTGTTCTGTCTTCTACCATTTCGTGGAAGCTTAAAGGTACATTAATGGTTGCGTTTAGCAATCAAAAACCTATCTAAGAGTCTAAGACTGCTTAGAGTCGATGAAATTACCCAACTGCTTAATAGATTCCACCTTATTGCTTGCCAAATTTTGATGCTCAATCTGATTTTGCTACTACGAGACTCTAAGTAAACATATCCTAAGCAAATTAGTACTGGAAAGGGAACGATTACAGCTCCTAAAACCAATAGGCAATGATTCCCTTCAAGAACATTCATAAGATTCCATCCTTTGTCTTTTCTAGGGCAAGTTAGATCCCAGAGAAGAATCTAATTTCATCATCTGGATTCTCAATTACAGTATTCAATTGATTAGACCACCATTTTCAGATGTAAGTATCTCATGCGTTTGTTTCCTGTGAGGATTGCAATTAAGTTTTGAGCAGCAATATACTGATGAAACATTCATTGATTCTTCAATTTGGTATCAGATTCAAGCTGATACATCATTGTCTTTACTCACTGTTTTATTAGGTTATCCACAACAACAAAAAGGAGTCTAGATTCAATCTAAACACCATTCAGAAGAACCAATACATACAAGTAATCACATTTTCCATAAATCTACATTCAAATTTAAAGCTTAGCTGCAATTCTAAGTTGATCCGCTGCATCTACAGCATTTTCAGGAACAGGAAGATTGCATATAAGAGTAACTCTAGATGAAGCAATCAATATTTTCTTCGTTGATTCTTTAGTTATTTTCCATAACTTAACTTCCCAAACCTGAATTGTTTTACCTGTACTTACAGGTGTAGCTTCAGCAAGTACAAGATCACCAAGATCAGCACTTTTAACATGGTTAATAGAAAGTTGAATTCCAGCTACCCTTTTGAAACCAGAAGCTATATGAGCTCCCATGCTTGCTAAAGACTCAGCTATCAACGCTGATACGCCACCGTTCAATACCTTAAAAGGCTGTGAAAAAATGTGAAAAAGGGGAAAATTCTCAGAATTGGGAATCAAATTTGAGGTGAATTGTGAAAAAAAATGATATGAAAACCTGGCAGCAGATGATAGAAACGGGAAGACGACCGGTGATACGAGTTGGGGATATTTCATCGACCTCGAAGCCTAAGATATGAAGCGTAGGGGATAAAGCTTGAGTCTTTGACGATGGAGAAGCCATTGTTTTGTTGAGAGAGAGGAAAAGGGTTGGTTGGTGGGGTTATTGAGATGGATTCAATGTGGTGGATGGATTTAGAGTGAAAAGACGATCATTAGTTTTGGGTCGTAACGTGAGATTCTTCCATGATTGGTTTTGGTGAGAGTCAATGTTCGGACCAGAGAGTAGTTAATGTATAATTAGTGTTGAATTTAAGACGCGTTGATAAGGCGCACGTGTCGGATATGGCTAGACACGTGAGAAAGATTTTTGTCAGATGGTATATAATCTTTGATGGGCCTAAAGGTGGATCAGTAAATGGGGCTTAAGCCCATAAGTATATGGCTATTAGATAGTTTCAATATTAATCAATTATATTAAGAAAAAATGGTAAAATAAATCACAAACTTTGTCCATTTGGTGAAAAAAACCATCAACTTTCAAAATATATTTTTAAACCTTAAATTTTGATAATTGGGTGTTTTAAACTTTGAAAACCCTAATAACTAAGTTTTTTAAACCGAAATCTCAAATTTAAATTAGAAATTATAGTTTAATTAATCCAAATCTGAAATATATTTTTTGTTAAAGTTTGAAACTATGGTTTAATTTTATATTCAAAGTTTAATTTTTAATTTAAAAAATCTTGTAGGGGTTTAAAAACCTCGATTTCCAAAATTCATGGTCTAAAAAACTATTTCTAAAGTTGAAGTTTTTTTTCACCAAATAGACAAAATTTGTGGTTTATTTTACCATATTCCCTTATATTAATGAATTTGTTTTTGTTAATTAGATTGCAGAAAAAGGAAGTGAAGCTGTAACAATGGTGGATGCTTTGCGGAAGACTCATAAGAGAAAGAATGATAATTAGTGAAAATCGGACACCAAAGCTTTAGGGTTTTTTTTCTATGTGATGCTAACTTAATTAGGGATTTTGTAATTTGTATCTTTTGTTATGTTATGTGATTTTTACTTAATTAGGATTTTGTAATTTGTATATTTTGTTATGCTATGGGGTGTTATTTGCAAGACAATAACGAAAATGCTTCTCTGATTTTTTTACATTATATTTGGAGTAAAAATAGTTTAAGATCTTTTAATTTTCGCTTTCGTCTAGTGTACATTTTTTATTTTTAAATTTTTTTTCCCAAGTGTACATTTTTTATTTGAAAAGGAAAAAAAGGTATTGTCGGTGTTGAAATTTGTTGACATTATATTTTTTTTTGGGATTTTTAAAAGTAGATAATAAATTTAGATAAGTGAAAGTTATTAATGGAATATTAGTTGGTAAGACAGGGCGAATAATAACCATACTAATCATATAGAGATTCAAATTCTTTACATTGCAGGCAAAATGTTTTTTTTTTTGTTAATTTATTTTTTATATACAATTAACAGGTTCTGACAACCAATAAAAAAAATAATAAAGCATATATTATAAATTGTATTGTAAGCAAATAATTAAATTCAGCGTGTTTTGAGGGTTCCTCTAAAATATGTTATCAAAGAGCCAAATCATGTTCACATTTTATTATTTAAACGTGACTCTAAAATTTGATTTGATTTTTTTACATATTTAGATAATTCATATAACTCAATTAAAATAATTTTAACCACTTTTAGTTAAAATAGTACTCAATTTGATTTCTTTTGTTTTGTTTTATTTTATTTATGTAGATTGTTAATGTAACTAAAATCATACACTATTAATGAATAAAAATATCGTATACACTATATATAAAAAAATATCATACACTAATATCTTAAATTCATTTGAAATAATATATATAACTAAAATTTCCTTTTCTTGTATAAAGTTTATATAATTCGATTTAGTTCGTTGGATTTTGGTTCGGTCAATCATAGTACATTTAATTTTTGTTTAATTCTTTTTTGGTCTTTGATATTATATAAATTAAAATCAATATTAAAAACTTCTTAATTTTAAAATATCATCTTTGGATTCCTTCTTTTGCTTTATTTGATATATAAATGTGACTAATACAAAAAAAAAAAACTAATAATTTACTTTTTGTGTGTATTTATAAATTCTATAGAGTATATATATAACATTTGTGTATTGTGTGAACACAACAATTAAATTAATACCAATAACCAGAAGTCAATCTTAATTGGAGTATTATACGGTATTCAAAAAAGTCAAAATATTTTAAAAAATCATAGGCATTATTACGAAAGAAATCAGTTTTGTATTTACATGTTATTTTCATTATTTTTTCTAATTATTTGACTCTTATACTGAAATTTGGATAAATCTTTTTTTATTATTTTTTTATGGAACAATACCACCAAAAAAATTTAAAGAAAATTACATTGTAGCAAAATTGATGTGTTTCCTATACATATATATATATATATATATGTATATATGATATAATAGTCAATTTTTTGTAATGATTTTACATAAATATGGAATATTGGTAAAAATCAGTAAATTCTTATCATTTAAATCTATTTTCGAACATGAAAATCTATATAGATATATAATTATCTTCAAATATTGTATATATATCAATTTTACATGCTTTAAATTTTAAATCATCTACTATATTAAATGCAGAAACACGTATTGACTGACATACCATTTGACAAAAATTAAAGCTTCAAAAAGTCATATCATAATATTAATATGTTACATTGTAAAATATATATAAATAAATAATTTAAAAATAAAATAAATAAAGAAAAAGATAAAGAGACATATGTGGAGATCACATGGGATTCTCTGCCGACCTCAAACTTCCAATCCATTGGTTATGTCAATAACAATTACACATTTATTTTTTTATTTTTTTAACTCACACATTTATTATTTTTTTCTATTTTTGTTTTCCTTTCTATTTCTATAATTTATTTTTAGTTTTTAGAGAATATTCGTTTAAATTCAATCAAAACTTTTTTTTAGGCTTTAGGTGTGTTGATATTCATTGCAAACCAACTATTTATTTTCCTTTGATAAGAAAAAAATAAAATAAAAGAAAAACGAGATTTCTTTTTGTGTAGCTAAGATTTGACCACGTTTTAAATTCATACCATGAATAATAAAAAAAGAAAAAACTTAGACAAGAAAAAAAATCAATACAAATAATTAATCTTTATTTTTTTTATATATTTAAAATACCGTTAAAAATACTTTTTAAAATTATAGACAGTCTTGAATTCAAATGAAAACAAAAATATAATGATCACATGATTAATAGATTTATGGTCGGTGCGAGGTAATCTGGTAATTTTCTTGTAAATCTTTTTTTATAGTGAGACCGACTTATGTTTCGTATAATTAGCTAGTAAAATCGACTTATGGATCATATAAAGAAAAATATTGATAATGTAGATTTATAATTTTGGAAAGATAATATCAAATTTTACCTATTTTATGTAAAATTTTCAAAAGATATAACAAAATTAAAAATTATTTTTAGTTTTCTATTGTAATTTATAAATAATATTTGTTTTTATCATTGTTTGATGATACTTTTAAATAATCTCCAACAAAGAAAAACACATAAATAGCATAGAATAATTTAGTTAATGGTTAATATTAGTGTTATATTATATAACATCATGAAAAAAAATCCCCATAATTAAGCATAAAAGTGAGTATAGATTGAAGATATAAAGATCGTTGAATACCATATAAATAGAAAGTAGATTTTTTAAAGAGCGTCTAGCGTTTCGCGTTGGCGTTTGGCGTTTGTCGGCAACGTGATTTTGAAAATGAAAAGGCAAACTCTTGTCTTGACTTGTTTATTTTCACCCACTTTTCTCATCATTGTCTATATATATTTTCACTACTCAATATCTACCACACATCTTTGAAAAAAAAAATATCTTCTACGATTTTTTTTCTAAATAATATATTTCTATTAAAAAAAGAAAAAAAATTATTTATATTAATTTACCAAATTTCTGTTGATTTTACTTTGTTTTATGTTATGTATAACTTATTTGCACAATGGGAAACTTTTAATATTTTTTAATTCAATATTTTAAAGAGTGAAAATAAATCATTTTTTTTTTAACTTCATCATTAGTATCATGTTTTTTAGTGACTAAAGATTTTATACTAAAACATACTGTAATTAACTAATTCACAAAAATATGTAAAATATTGAACTTTGACTGATGTAATGATTATAAATTATATACTATGTTTTCTCGTTTTTTTCTGTTTTATTTGAAAGCCATACATTAGAAAGAAAAAAATCTAGAAAGGACAAAGATATTTTTTACTATATACTTGACAGAAGAAACAATAAAAAATGACTAAAATCTAGAAAATCACAAAAATATTAGTTGCTTTTAAATTTTAAAAATGCTAAAATATACTTATTATATTAGATGTAATTTGCACTCGAATCCGATACATTTATAACTGTTGAATTATATGTAAAGTTTATAGTGTTTTGACCATAATCTAATCTTATTTAGGGTCTGATTGGTTTAAACGCGGCGGTTGCGGTTGCGGTTGCGGGAGTTTGCGGAAGCGGGCGGTTGCGGTTAAAAGCAGAATTAAGCTGTTTGTACGACTGGTATATCGATTGAGAGCGGGTGCGTTTGCGGGATATTTTTGACTGGTTGTTCAGCGGGTGTGAAAGCGGTTCAACAAAAATTATCAAATCAAACTCAATATATAATAATTATAAACGCTCATAACCATAATATAAATA